>JAYMTP010001103.1:0-26399 GCA_036897365.1 Geranium brycei | reverse complement strand
AAACAGGACACTACATACGGGAAGTGCCGTTAGTCCAAGAATCTGGGAAATATGAGTCCTATTAACTTGTTGCATTCAGAGCTTGAGATTTTGGTGTTTCAAAAAGTTAATAGTATGTATGCATATTTAATGGCGCATGGTTTTAAAATATAAATATACATTAACTAAGGATGCATCACACTAAGAATTAAAAGATTTGTGAGAATCGTGAGAATCAACATAGGGACGTCATGTGGCAGGGAAAACGGGTTTCATTCTGTAACTTAGAAGGGAAATTAAGTGCTACCCATTAGGAGAGTGGTGTAACAAGGAATTTGAAGCTTTTTTCCGCGTCTGTCACGTCAGCGTGCGCGGCATCACATGTCGCGCTCCCATGAGTTTGACAGTTCACACGCTGAAGTACGTTTCACACCACATCGTGACTCTATATAACTATTCTTAAGTGGTTACATAACCTCATACTGTTGTTAAGACTTAATATGTATTGCATTGGTTTCCAAGTAAGAGGAGTCTATATAACTTTTTTTATATATTGAATAATGTGACTATTACTTTGCAAATTGAAGTTAACATATATATATATATATATATGTGTGTGTGTGTGTGTGTGTTTTAAAAGTTTAAATTTATGAGGAGAATATTTAATATATTTGTTGAAGATGAATGAGATGCTATTTAGAGTTTTTTTCAAAAAAAATGTGATTAATTAAAGTATTTACCAAAAATGTCACGTGTCAGTAAATACATTTTATTCTTTTACTGTAGCTACATTGTTGAGATCAGAATTTTAAAGAAAAAAACAACTTTGTGCCAATAGATTTGGAAACAAGGTCCATCACCAAACACTAAGCCTCTTCCATCTACACCAAAGACAAGCTATTTCCATTTTTCATTTACTTTCTATTAATACCCTTATCAATATATTATTTTTGTTTACTTTAAATTTAAATAATAAATTTCATTTAACAAATTAAATGAGGTCAACATTAAATTAAAGTATGAATTTTATTATTTTATAAAATTTAGTATTATTTCTATATATTATTTATGGGGTAATTTAGAGGCTTAGTGTTTTGTGATGGACCATGTTTCGAATCCCATTGACACAAAATTGTTTTTTCTTTAAAATTCTGACCTCAACGGTGTAGTTACAGTAAAAAATCAATTGTATTTACTCTTCAGCTGACATGTGGCAATCTCTGTGGGGCCCAAACATATTTTTTTAATAGTTTGAATAGTAACACATTTTGATAAATACTTTATTTAATCACTTTTTTTTTTCTGAAAAAAAAAGTGCTATTTAAGTCATTTCTTATGGAGCTTATCTATTGACTGTTTAATTCAGGGCTTGAGATTTTGGTGTTTCAAAAAGTTAATACTACGTATGCATATTTAATGGCGCATGGTTTCAAAATATAAGTATGCATTAACTAAGGATGCATCACACTAGGATTTAAAAGATTTGTAAGAATCGTGAGAACCAACATAGGGACGTCATGTGGCAGGGAATACAGGTTTCATTCTGTAACTTAGAGGGGAAATTAAGTGCTACCCATTAGGAGAGTGGTGTAACAAAGAATTTGAAGCTTTTTTCCGCGTCTGTCACGTTAGCGTGCGCGGCACCACATGTCGCGCTCCCATGAGTTTGACAGTTCACACGCTGAAGTACGTTTCGCACCACATCGTGACTCTATATAACTATTCTTGAGTGGTTACATAACCTCATACTGTTGTTAAGACTTAATATGTATTGCATTGGTTTCCAAGTTAGAAGAGTCTATATAACTTTTTTTATATATTGAATAATGTGAGTATTACTTCGCAAATTGAAGTTAACATTTTAAAAGAAAAAATAAATTGGAGAGATGAGAAGAGTGATGTAACCTGATCAGGGTCAAATTAGCGTGACATTTTAGGGGGACCCAAGACTCTAAATGTCCCATGAGACAAACTTCATGAGTGAGAAGTTCAACGATGAAGATTGAAATTCTCCTCGTTGACTTTAATGATTTCATATATAAATTTCTCTTCACCCCGAGAAAGTAAATCGCATTACAAGAAAGATATCAGAAGTTTCTTTAGCCCCAACTCTCTTTGAGGACACCTTATTGTCAACCCGGAGCCGACGAGCCAAAGTTGAGCATGGGAAGGAAAAATGATAAAGGGAATAAAATTGTTCAAAAGTATTAGATGATTTTCTTGCGAGAAGGTTTAGGGTCATACTATTTTGTAGGATATATATGGCATGCTTACAGGACAAGGGAATAGGGAATAGGGAACCGAACTTCATTGTTGTATGCAGAAGGTAGGCCAGGGGTAGAGTGGGGAGAAGCTAACATTGAAGATAATGGTGTAGTTAGATTTAAAGTTAGGGAGAAAAGTGGTTCTTGGACTTGAAAGTTGAAACCAACAGTTGGGGTGGACATTTCGATTTTAGGGGTAGCCAAGGGTCTGACCGTAACGAGGAGATCTCTTGCGACGAGTTAAAGATGAGTTTGTTAAGAGGAAATACACAAGCTGGTTCTGAATTAACATAATGGCTAGAAGAGGACGAGTTTCATATTCGCTATCATATACAGAGAAGGAGGGTTGTAGGGTAAAACAAGATATACTCGAGCTTTGGCATTCCGATATCTTGTTGTAGAATGATCGTTTCTTGATGCATAGTTATGCGGTCGCATCCGAGCATACTTTTATGATATAGTTCTCGCATTAAAGAATATATTTTCCCTTGATATTGTATATTTTATCATGTTTGTATGTCTTTATGTATCCACGAGTTGTTGAGTGTTTGTCGTGTAGGAACAAGTCAACTCATGATACATTTTAGTTATAACCGTCGCAGAAACGGATGGTGTAGCTCAGTCGTTAGATCTCCAAATCGAAAAAATTATAGTTCAAATCGAAGAGAATTCGAAGATCTACAACTTTGCAGAATGAAGTTTTGGCAAATTCCGACGTTTGGGTTATGTCACAGTCTCTGAGATAGTGCATCCTGATTTAAGAGTGGTGTCGAGAGGTGAAGTCTTGAATAAGGATTAGGCCAATTACAATACCGAGAGGTAAAGTTGGTAATTGAGATTTACGCAACAACAATTGCATATTGCCCCAAAAATTGCCTCAAACTCTCCCAAAACTTCCATCCTCCATAATGTTGTATATAATTTATTTTATTTGTTTGTTCATTGCTCTTGTCTCATTTTAAAAAAATGCCAAAATTATATACCTTTCTTTTTTCTGAGCTAATGCCAATTTTAATAAAGTCAAATATCTCATTGGTCCCTGTGGATTCAACTCCGTGCTTATCGAAATTATTACTTGTAACGACCATGTGCACTTGCATGTAGTTGGGTTCGTGGACATACACTATCCTTGAGACTCAACAAACTCTATAAGGGCGAAGGTCGGATGACATGTAAAACAAGTTCTTGAAAAAAATATCTCTTCTTTTAAGCTCATGATTTCAGTAAATATTTTATCTTTTTAATCTTGTGAGCCCAGCGAGACAGTTATTCATGCATGTGTGATATTTCACCAATAATGTAATCCAATCTATACATAAGCACATATATCTTGTTTGGGGAATGTCTGATTTTATTTTACAACACCACAAAACACTAGGATTAGGTAAACGTTCCCATACTCATCAACTCCCTGACATTGGAGTAACTTGTTTGATTAATTAGGACGAGGGTAGAAATTTCATATTTGTAGAGATCAGAAAGATAAGAAGAGAACAATAAAAACAAAAATATTAAAAGGATAACTAAGAATATGTAAGTCTTTTCACTCAAATCTTAAAAACTCATTTGTATATAAAGGCTGTTTTTGTCTTTTTACAAAATATTTTTTTAGAAAAAATCTAACTGAAAATGACGGAATGAGTAACGGTGATAGTTTTGTCAAAGTTGAGTATTCATAAAGTCAAAAAAATTATTCAAGTGTAGTTTTCTACAACCCGTTTATTTATTTATTTTTTTGAAACCAAAGAACTTCATTAACAACGACTGACATCAAGCCGAACCGTCGCAGCAAATAACGACGGAATAAACTCCTCACCATAGTTTCAATTCTTTAGATCTAAAGTGAATTTGGCTAGTTCATGTGTTGTCGAGTTATATATCCCGGGAACGAAATTAACCAAAACTTGAAATGATAAGCTAAATGAAATTTTTCCAATTAATAATTTCTTAAAGTTGAGAATACCATATCGGGCTGTGTGCAAAATATTTCGCCAATAGTACTCTTGGACAGTGGGAGGGAAGATTTAAAAATTGCCACCAGATTCAACTGATTTACGCGGCCCACCAACCGTCCATTTTAGCCCAAAACATCACAGAAAACGAACAATGAGAATCTCCAAACGATGTCGTTTAACATTATTAAACTGTATAAAGCCCAAACTGACTGATTCTTATATAGCCCAATCCATTCCAAGTCTAGCCCAAACCGTAGCAGGCCTATCCCATTCCAAGTTTATAGATTATCATCAAACCAAACAACACCCATCATTTTTTGTAAAATTAATTTCATTTCCTTATTATTTTCAAAATTTCTTAATACACAAGAAAAAGCGAAAATGAGAAAAAGAAAAATTCGGGGAGACACGAGCACAAGAGCATAGGCGTTGCCGTCGAAAAAACACATCTCTCGACTCTCGCAGTCTCTTACATCTCCAAATTCCAATTCCCTCTTGGCTCCATATATAAATCTCACTGTTTATTTATTTTACCGTCCATCTCTTTCGCTCGCTACCGATTCAATTCCAGAAATGATGGCGTCGTCGTCTTCTTCGTCCGGAGAGCAACAACAACAACCAGAGCCACAGTCTCAGCAACAGCAACAGCAAGCATCTCCAGTGAGAGAGAAGGAATGCGTGCACAAGACCAAGGCCGTACAGTTCCTGGGACGCACCACGCCCGTCGTCCTCCAGAACGACAATGGACCTTGCCCTCTCCTCGCCATCTGTAACCACTCCTCTCTCTCTTTCTCTCCATCGCCTTCCTTATTTTCTCTGTGTTTCTAGGGCTTTCGTTGAGGAATGAATTCGACGGAATTGTATGTGATTTGAATGTTCTCCAATGTTGTGTGCCGTGTTCTGGTTTCGTCGCTGAGAACTTCAATTGAATCGCCTCGGGCCTTTCTCGGTTGTTGCTTGTGATCTGCATGTTCAATCGAAAGGTTTTGCTGATTGTTTGGTTTACTGTAGCAGTGGATTCCGAATATTTGATTGTTTATTTCTTAATTGTGCATTTTCCTTGAGTGTAAAATTTGGTGGAAATGCTTGAAAAAGACATTGCAATCATGTATTTGTTGTTGCTCCTGTTTCCGATGAAGTTAACTTGCTGATAGAAAATACAAATTTTTTTGGCTCAGCTTGGTCAATTAGTTAAATTAGGCAAAGCTGGACCTTAGGTTTGGTTAGTTAGTTGTACTATCAAATCTCAAGCACCAAATAGAGAACAGCCTGATGAATAAATCCGTCATCTTTTTATTTTGTGCATTTTAACTGTTTTTGTGGAAGAATACATGCTGCTGATTCATAGAATGGTCTGATTGTTACCATGGTTTCTTTTTCATTTTCTTGATGCATAGCATAACTTGCACTCTAATTCCTTATATTATAAGGATAAGGCTCTGAACACTAAGTTGCCAATCTTCTACTTTTTTTCCAGTTAGTTATTCTCGGCTCATTTTTTATTTGCAAGAATTAGGGGTGGAAGACTCTTGTAGACAAATGCTTTGATGTATTCCTAAAATTTTGACATTGAAGGGGATTGTGCTGCTCTCGAAAAAGAAAACTGAAGATCATCTTAAAGCGTCGGTTTAGTTCTGGGAATTAAAATTTGCAGACTATTGCCAGTTTGATTTTCTAGATATTGTCCTTATCTACTCTAGCATAACTTGCAATGTAGTATTATCTTGGGAAAATTGCAAAAAGTTACCCTATTATAGGACACTTTTGCAAAAGGGTGGAGTGTTGTTTAATATAGTAAAAAGGTGCCGTATTGTTTGCGTTTTTTTTGTAAAATGTGTGTATTTTTTGTATGTAAAAATGACGAAATTACCCTTGAAACTATTTTTTTAAAATAATTATTTTAAAACCTTTTCTGTTTTATCTTTTAACTAAAATTTATATGATCAGATTTTGTAATTTATTTTTTTAGTCATACTATTTTAAAGTTAAAATTACGTGCAATTTTTTAGTCATGGCAATTTCGTCATTTTTACAAAAATACATACAGTTTGCAAAAAAAATGCAAGCAACACAACACCTTTTTGCCATTAACAAACAACACGACATGCTTTTGCAAAAGTGTCATATAATAGGGCACCTTTTGCGATTTTTCTCTACTATCTTCTTAGCACCCTCTGTCCCAAAGTGAGTTTCCTACTTTCCTAATTTGTATGCATCAAAATGAGTGACCACTTTCCTTAGGAAGTTAATTATGCATGAAATATCAATAATATCTTTTTCATTAGTTAGTTACCACCACTGAGATGGTTAGCACGTAGTAGCATATATATGAGGACATGTGGGGAAATAAAAACACAACTTATGAGGACATGTGGGGAAATAAAAACACAACTTCACAAATCTTTAATCTTTGCCAAAAAGGTAAATGTGACACTCACTATGGGATAAAGGGAGTAATACTTTCTCAAAAGTTCGTGAAATATTTTCCTTGGAAATTGAGAATGTATATACTTATTTCATACTTGGGGACTGTTATTCTATGTTTCTCTGGTATGATAGTGTTGTTAAGCATACAATCTCTCTAGGGCGTTCAATATCTCCTCATATTGTTGTTCATTGTTTCTTGATAATCTGTTTCATATTTCAACATTTTCCTTATAAGAAAATTGAGAAAGTGAATCATGCTTGGATTTATGATAAACTGAAAAGTACTAATCCTACAGGCTACAAGGGAAGTACTTCACTGATATCCTAATAAACTAGTTATATGTTTACTTTCCTCAGTTACCAAATGAATCATAAACCTTTTATATTGCTGCCTCATCTAGTTACGTTTCTGCTTTAATACCAAAAGCAGGAGATTTTTGGCATCATTTATGTGTTCCATTTTTATTGATGATTTAGAACTATTTTTTTATTATCTCTACAGGTAATGTCCTTCTGTTAAAAAACAATCTGAATTTAAGTCCGGATATAGCTGAAGTTTCACAGGAGAAATTGCTTTCACTTGTTGCTGAACGGTTAATTGATTCCAACAGCAATATTGATGTAATAAATTTTCTTCTTGGTTACTTCGAGATTTTAATACTTTTATTATTTCGAGCTGTATTTTTCTATCTTTTTTATCTGTGCAGAATAAAGAGGCAGGTTATGTTGAAAACCAGCAGCAGAATATTTCCGATGCCATTGATCTTCTCCCTCGTCTGACAACCGGGATTGATGTGAATACAAAATTCCAGAGGTGGAACTCATTTTCATCCTTTGATTCCCTCAAGTGTATATAGCCACAAAATGCCTCATCTTATCTAGTCTGCTGACAAAGAATCTTAATACTTTCAGGATAGATGATTTTGAGTTTACCCCGGAACGTGCTATATTTGATTTATTGGATATTCCTTTATATCATGGCTGGATAGTTGATCCCCAGGTATGCTTTATTGAGGCTTCAATTAATTTTGTTCTACTCCATCTGCTCTAAAATTAGTGTTCGTACTTTCCTAATTTTGATGTCCCAAAATAAATGTCCATTTTTTTCAAAATAAATGCAATTTTAAAAAATAGGTTACTGTAGAAATTAATTTCAAAAGTAGGTGAGGATCCTACTGTGCTGACATGTGTCGACTTGTAAGAGGCTGTTTTTTATATAAAAAAGTGCATCTTATAATTATTAATACTTGAACTCTGACCAACCGCTTTATGCAATGTTTAAATTATATAACTAATTTTAATTGTATTAATAAAATAATATATACGTTTACATAATACTTATAATATTTTGTCATTTTAATTGATTAGATTTTAGTCATTATTCATTCATACTACATAAATCTCGTATATGTCTTCGCATAAACATATTTAAATAATTTATAATATAAAATACATGATCAAAATTGTGAATAAATAATTTGATAAAATATATAGTGCACAAATTCAGTTGCACAACTTATATAATAATCATCAAAGTTGAGTTCAATTTGTGCATATATGATTAGACAATTTCTCTTATTGTAACTCGAATGACGATATATTCGAACATTTGTTTGTTAAAATGGAGTCATTCAAATCAACTTCATTGTGAATTCTACTTTAAGGTCATCCTTGCGTGTCTTTGTAGTAGGCTAAACATAATAAGTTTATAAACAAGCTCAAAGCGAGACTAAATTTAATAGGTCTAGATCAAAAAATAATTGTTCGACTAGATCACTCGGCTCAGGCTCAAGCGAACTTATAGAATTAACTTCGAGTTTGGTTTAATAAAAATAATCAAACTCGAATTTGGTCCAACTCATATAGATTTCATTATATATATATATCAATTAAGGTAAATTCTTTCAAAAACAATTAAAGTAAATATAATACATTAATTAAGCTATAAGCGACTCGGGTTGTGAGTATCAAACCTTAAAATATTATACTTGAATTAATTCTTCTGTGATTTTGTACCAGGATGATACCACAGCTAATGCTATTGGGTCAAAGTCATACAATGCTCTTACAAGCGAACTTGTTGCCTTGGAAACACGAAATATGGAGGGCAGGTGTAAAAACAATCCTGAAGAGGATTGTATTGATTTTGCTGCCGCAACAACTGCAACTCTAGGCGTTCCTTCACCTTCCCTTTCAAAAACTAGATCATTTGATGATTCTCCACAAGTACTTCCTGAATCTCCACGTATATTCTCTGATCAGCAGACCATGAGAAAAGGGGACCTTGAAGAAGAAGCAGAACTGTTGAGAGCTATGAAATTGTCAGAGGGTGAATCACCTACATCAGAGGGTAGTAATCTGGGAGGTAATGCTGATGCAGTTATCATATCTACCGCCAATTTAGACGAACCCAAGGCCATTCCTCTGGGTTCTGGAAATGCATTGCATGTTGAGAATCAAACTTCCCATCATCCAGAAGCAGCTATGGCAGACGACTGCAATGCCTCAAGCAGTGACAATAGTGACCTCACGTTCAAAACTAGTACTGATGAAGCTGCCAAAACTGAAGGTGTAAATCACTTTGATCTGTCTGCTTGTGCAGATCCTGTTCTACCTGCCATCAACAATAATGTGGCAGATGAGAGTAATGCTGAAACATGGAACACAAGCGAGAGTTCAGGTTCCCTTTCCCCAGTAAAGAATACTCCATTTGCAGAATCAAACCATAAGGATATTTCACGTGGGACTGAAAAAATTAGTGAATCTACTATTGCACCTGATGCCAACGAACCATCTGGTCATCAGAATGGATGTTTAACAACTGAATTGTCTGGCTTATCTGCTCCAAACGCAGATTCAGGTTCATCTAGCGGAAGAGTGCAGGATGTTGGTGCATCTGAAGCTGTACCCTCCAATGTTGATGGTGGTGAACCCATGTATGAAGGAGAGGAATGCATATTGAAATCACAACCTGAAAATAATATAAATCGGGAACCTATGTATGAAGGCGAGGCAAACCTTGCTGAACAACCCGACAAAAGCACCGTGGATGCCTGTAATGTGAAGTCTAAAGATGAAATCACGCCTCAACAAGGTGATTGGTGTTTCATACTAATAGAAAAATAGCTGTTTATCTTCTTAAACAATCTATTAAGTACCCATGCAATACATTCTACATTAGCTGACTTCCTGGGAAAAGTATTTTTATGCTTGACACATTCTGACTGTTCTAACTTTACTTCAGGGGAACTGGTCAGGAACTTTTTGAGGAACAATGCCAGTCAATTGACCTTTTATGGGTATGTCCACACTATTAGAAATTATGCCAACAGTAAAAGTTAGAAGTCTTACTGTATGGGAGATTATACTGATGTAGTCACTATTAGAAATAGGTTTTTCTTCTTCTTGTAATTGGTATGGTCACAAATCTATCCTCAATTTTTTCTTTCAGCCCACCTTTTAGGGAACTAAGTCATATTCAAACACAAAGTAATCCTATTCTATTCTTGCTTTTATGGATAACGAAAATGTTGTCGTGACGTGACTGGTAATTATATTTTCTGCAGCCTCTTCAGCTTACAAGATGGTTTGAAAGAACGTGAGCTCTGTATCTTTTTCCGTAATAACCACTTCAGCACCATGTTCAAGGTCAGTTTTTAGCCAGAATGTCCTTACGTGTTATTAAAGTACAAAAGCTGTCGGACTGTGATTGGCACCTGTGTTTGCGGAACAAGTCAAAGACATTATAGCCTTTCATATCTCAGCTCTAAAACAAACAACAGAACAATACCAAGCCATTTTCTTAGCAACATTGGGGTCGGCTACGCAAATATGGATTTTAGTTCCAACTTCTGGAAGTATTTACTAAGTTTTGGTTGTTGTGCAGTATGAAGGACAACTTTATCTTTTAGCAACTGACCAAGGTTACCTAAATGAGCCTGATTTGGTATGGGAGAAATTAAATGAGGTAAACACTAAACACACAAAAGATTTGTTGATCCAAGTGCATGTTATTTTGTAGCTACTTTTCCCTCATGATTATGGAATTACAGGAGTATTTGTTTTTCCACTGAAGATTAGGCCACCAATATAATTTGCGATTTTAGACAGTTATGGAGCTTGTGGCTAACTAGTTATTTTTATTGTGAAGTGTTGTGGGGGAATTCTGATAGAGACAAAGTTATTTGAGTTCTCGAAACATTTACATTTTGCTTGTGTGCAAGACATGTTTTTTTCTTTATTTTTGTTTTCGTAATACAATAATCTTCATAGTTTTACAAAACATTTAGCATTTCTGTGATGAATGATGAATAATGGTGCATTGGAAGGTATCCTGAGAAATTTTCCTTGGAAGTCTTATTATCACTCTAATGTCTCGTTTGCTTGATTCTGAGGTTTGTATTTGAACCATATGTTTCAGGTCAATGGAGACACAATCTTTATGACAGGTAACTTCAAGGAATTCAAAGCAGAAAGTCATGTAACTGAGGCATGGGATGAAAATAATGTCATGACCAGTACTGCTGTATGTATTCTATTTCTGTCTGACTATTTCGAACTCAATCATCAATTATAGGGATACTGATCTGATCTATAAGGCATGGACAAACACATAACATAGTTTAATGGTCTATTATCTTTTTTGTTCTTTTTGTAAATTTATAGGGATTAATTTGAATTTGCAGGACTATCTAGCTGGCATTGACAAGGCATCACAAGCAGGTCTAGATATAAAGTAATTATCCTTACTGGTTACTGGTTATCCATTGGTGCTTCAGGAGTTGTCCAATCTACATACTTGAGTTATTAACAATTGGATGTCTAGATTTTTTCTGTTAAAAAAATGATTACTGTTCCTACACCCAAACTTCTTAAAATTGAAAGAAGAGAAAAAGTTCCCTATCCGTATGATAACATTCTTGTATTTTTCTCTCTTTTATAACCTATTTTGTATTTCCATGTTGTGGCAGTTCTGATCTGCAACTGGCAATAGCGCTGCAGCAACAAGAGTTTGAGCAGCAACCACAACGCCAGAATCCACAGCAGCCCTCTGTTAACAGCGGTTCAAGGATGGTCACAGGGCCCCAGGTATACTATGTATTACTTTTATTTCTTTACCTCATAGAACTATGAATTTGTGTCAACTTTTGAATTTTCGCCTGATCGGTGGATGTTTACTGTTGGTGTCTGGAACTTTCAATGAGCTAAATTGTTAGTGTTTATGTATTGTCTGAGACTTCAAAGCAGGGTTTTGAGTGGTACAGAGAGTAGTGGACATACATGGCCCTAATAAATAAATAGGTAAGAATCGAAGGAAAGACCATATGATAGAGTATTTGTTGGAAGCTCTTTTCGGCCTGTATTTCTAGATGTTTGGCCTTCAAAAAGTTGATATTTCTAGAGACACATTATTGGAATTGCAGATTTGTATCCCTCCATGCATGAATGTAAGTTAAGGCTTGGCCCAATGTCGAGTATCAGTTGGTTGTGGGAAATATATATCAACATGGGTTTGTTATGGAATGGATGACACAGGCCTTTCATTTCATCATTTTTTACAATTAGCATTTGCATTATTTTGTTACAGATTAACTAACTTCAGCAAATGAAATTGCAGGTGGCTAGAAACACAAACAGGAACCCACCTTCATCAGCTTCCAAGCCTGAACCAAAATTGAAAGACAAGTGCACTGTTATGTAAATTGTGTGCAGGCGTCGTAAATGTTTTTGGTATTGCTTCATACATTGATCAAACCTATCTATGTTATGAACGGCCTAGATTAACAGACGCTTTTGACATGTAAATAAGCAATAATATGGTAGAGTAAGACACCCAGTTGGATTACAATTGTTCAGTCTTTACTTGGAGGGAGAGGGTGCGTGCCCATAGTTTGGTAAGTCTTGAGGTCCCATGCACAATTCAAGCCTACTCATGCGCCAACTAAAGGGAAAAAAGGTGCAGTAACCTTTATATAGATTACAGATGGGACGGTAACAAAAATGACGGGTGGTTCTGGTAATGGTTGGGATATAAGTTTGGAAGAGTTTATGACGTTTGATTCGTGATCTTTGAATAGCTATCATGTACTTGACCTTGACCATATGCGAGGTTGAGCTAGTCACAGTCGTGCGTGCATCAATTTGCCCTGAAACCTTACTTGAAATTGCATGTTAATAAATTTGGTAGGCTCTCTCTTCTCAAGTTAAAAGACATTTTTTTTTCTCTATATTTTAGTTAGCATTATTTGGCCTTTACCCTTCTATAACTGCTAACTGGTTCTGGAAAGAGTCATGATCAGTAAAAGAAATGTTAGGGTTAGTAACTCTTTGACATAGATGAAAGCGACAACTCTACATCACCTCTTTAGTCTCTTTCCTCCTTATAATTATTAATTAACTGGATTAATTAAAAATAAATAAAGCCATGAAATCAAGACAGCAAGTAGTCACGAACGAGTAAAATTATTTTTTTATAAAAATATTCAAGAACTGAAATCTACCAAATATTGTTGAATAGTGGAAAATATGGATGAGTTTGGTGGTGAGTGATTGGTGTGTTGCAACTAATGTGATATTGTTTTCTTCTCGCTTACACGCTAACTGCTCCTTCTGCACAATACTCACCGTCACCGACGCCTCAACCTACTTTTAAAAAAATGGATTTATCATTCTTAAAGACAATTCAATTGAAAAATCATTACAATTTCATTAATAAATAAATACGGGAGAGAAAAAAAAGGCAGGAAGAGCAGAACCTCTTCTTCTTCTTCTTCTTCTATTCCATATTTCCATGCCCTTTGCTTTAAAATAGACCAAACCATTTCACATAACAACAAAACTTGAAAAAGAAAAAAAGCCTTCCCTCTTTGTATGTGCATGCGTTTGAGTGGAAAAAGCTTAGTTGCCTCAGATCCCAATACACACACCATTAACGAGAAACCGTCCTTCTCTCTTAAACCCACAAGCCTCCGTCTCCATCACCAATAGCTCCATGCACATTCATATCTACCCAATTTAATTTCTCTTCAGAAACGCAAAATTACAATTATACCCTTGGAGACAACAATCTAAGTAGTTGTTTCTTTGTTTGGGGTTTGAGAGATGCAAGACGAAATAGAGATGATGGTCGGGGACGGGCGGGTCAAGGCGGAGATAGCTACGCACCCGCTGTACGACCAGCTCCTGGCGGCCCACGTGGCGTGCCTACGCGTGGCCACGCCCATCGACCAGCTGCCGATCATCGACGCGCAGCTGTCTCGGTCTCACAGCCTCCTCCGCGGTTACGCCGCCGGACAGCGCCGCCACGAGCACGACCTCGACGACTTCCTCGTACGTACCCTTCGTCTACTTTTTCCTTCGTGTTCGGTTTCGGTGTTTTGATCAATCTGTTTCGTTAATATCGGTGGATGGGTTATATTGATTAATGAAATTGCAGGCGCAGTATTTGATAGTGCTGTGTGGGTTCAGAGAACAGCTTCAGCAGCATGTGAGGGTCCACGCCGTTGAAGCTGTCATGGCCTGTCGGGAAATAGAAAATTCCCTCCAGGCCCTCACCGGTATGTGCCAATTTTCCTACTGTTAAATAAAATGCCACCATTGCTGTTAATATTAAATATTAGGGAAAATGAGGGTTTACCGTACCTTAAGTATATGTGATTTTCAATTTACTATATAACTTAACTATATTTTTTGTTCATGCCGTTCCGTATCTATTTTTCTTCATTTCTGTAAATTATGTTGTGTTTTTTTAAATATTCCGTTGATATTTTTTTAAAAATAAAAAAAGTATCTCTCATCAAAAATCAAACAAAACTCAGATATTTATTTAATGTGAAATGACAGTTATACCTTTATTATGAAATTAAATTTTAAGGACATAATAAATTTTTCATAAACTAAAAAAATGAATAAATAAGAAACTGAAAATTGAGGAAGGTGAGAACGAGGGAGGGTTGGGCTCCGACGAGGAGATCAGAACAAAGGTGTCTGGTTTGCGAGGTTTGGGCAGAGAAGAAAATTGAAGTGCCTGGAGGTTGGTTCGCGACGGGTCTAGATCACGAGAGATGGAGACTGAATCGAGGAGGTTGGAAGCGAGGAAAGGGCGGAGACGGAGATTGAGGTGGCTGGAGGCGAGAATTGTCGGCGAGTGGAGGCAAAGATGAGGGTTAGTGTTAAGTTAGGGATTATGTTAGAGGTTAGGCTAGGAGTAATTTTGAAATTTTGCTTAAGGAAAATTGCAAAAAGTTTTCATATAATTGATTTGTTTTGCGTAAACTCTCCATTCACTGTATTTTTGCAAAAACTCTCCTTCACTCATGTTCAAATTTGCACCGTCTGTGCAAATCCGTGAAAATTAACGGAAGTGTCACTCAAGTGTTGGACGTTTGAGTTAGCACTCTTAGGGATGGTCATGGGTCTAGAACCGGACTGAACCGGTCAATAATCGGACCAGACCGGATTGAACCGGTCAATAATCGGACCAGACCGGACTCCCTGATCCTCCAGTTCTGGTTCGGTTCAGATTCAATCTCCGATTCAGTTGGCAAAGTGTCCACCCTTAAGCAGTTTAAGTTAACACTTCATTGAAACTTACATTAATTTTCACGAATTTGCACAGACTGTGCAAAAATGAACATGAGTAAGGGAGAGTTTTTGCAAAAATGAACATGAGTGTGAGAGTTTTTACAAAAATACAGTGAAGGAAGAGTTTGTGCAAAAAAACATAATTATAAAGAAATTTTTTGCAATTTTTCTTTTACTAAAGGACACTTTTGTCTTTTCAACATGAAATTTAACCGAATTTGATTGTTGTAGTATAGAAAAATCATAAATAGTTTAAATGTTGCACATGCTAAAACGTAAGTTGATATAATTAAGTAATCTATTGTCTATAAAAATGGTCTACAATAAAATGACATTTTATGGTACGTGGAAGGCGATATTGAAGGTGTATATAGTTAAGTTATTAATTAGTTAACTCTTTTGGAAAAATTGAAGAAAAAATCTCAATATTAGTAGATATGATTAACTGGAGAAAATTCAAATAGCTGAGGCGGATATTGGGTGGGTGGTTGGGACTAGTTGTGTTTTGATTTCTTTTAGATAATTACTATGAAGGACTTAACATTTCTAAAAATGTTACTTTAGGACTTAGACTGCCTCTAACTTATATTATATTTGTTTTTTCAATACAAAATATGTTCTATCAATTCCAACAATATATTATGTTATATTTTTATATATTTTTATGACATATTTGACATGAAAATGTAGCATATGTCAATTATCTCTCCAAAAATTAGTATTATTTTAGTACTACTTTTATCATCCAAATTTACTTTTATCAATGAACAAAAGAAAATAATTATAATGATACAATAAAATAATTTATTTCATTTGTTTATTATTAAAATATTAAAATAACATATAGCAAATATCATATAACATTATGGTTGAAATGAAATAACATATAAATGCTAAAAAAATAGCATATAACATAAATTTTACTTTAAATATAACATACCGTTGGAGATGCTCTTAGGAGTTTTGGAAATATTGAATGGATATGAGCAAGATTATATAGTGGGTGCAGACCCAATTGTGACGCTACTATAGTGGGTAGGAAAAAGTAGTACATGTACTTGATGTTGGTTGAACATGACAGTTCGTTAAAATAGAAGGCACGTTAAAAACTCAAAATTGAAAATTTAAACGTTATTTTTTAATTACCAGCAATAAATTAACAGCAATATTCATGTATTCTGACTATTTAGTCAATGATGATGTATGTATATATGGTGTAAATCAGGAGCAACATGTGGTGAAGGAAGTGGCGCAACAATGTCCGAAGACGAAGATGAAGTGCAGATGGACTTCTGTTTAGACCAATCGGGCACTACCGACAGCTACGACATGATGGGATTCGGCCCTCTGCTCCCCACAGAATCCGAAAGGTCTCTAATGGACCGAGTCAGGCATGAGTTGAAGATTGAACTCAAGCAGGTGATGTGGTGATTCATGCTCATACATACACATACACAAGCATCACGATGAATATGATCTTCGGACAACAACGTTAATCGTGAACAATGCATAATGCAGGGGTTTAAGTCCAAAATCGAAGATGTCAGAGAAGAGATACTGAGGAAAAGACGCGCCGGGAAGCTTCCCGGTGACACCACAACCGTGTTGAAAAATTGGTGGCAGCAACATGCAAAGTGGCCGTACCCAACGGCAAGTACCTGTATTTTGACTAATTAAATACATAAAATCGCTAGGCACTAGTTGGGGGAGAGAGTTTTTTGGGAACTATTAGTTGGAGAAGTCAGAGATTTTAGAACACTGATTATTATCGATTATGTGGCATATGCAGGAAGATGACAAGGCTCGACTGGTGGAGGAGACAGGGTTGCAGCTGAAGCAAATAAACAATTGGTTCATAAACCAGAGGAAACGCAATTGGCACAGTAACTCTCACTCCCTCACCTCTTTAAAGTCCAAGCGTAGAAGATGATTTTTGAGAGTCAGGTTATATGTATCCTTTAATTCTTGGAAGAGGAAATTCATTAACCTTGGAGGATCTTGCCTTGTATGGTATAATTGATTATATACTTTCTATAGCCTGATGTGATTGTGATTCATAAATGTGCAATTTTATGCAAAAATATTCGGTAATCAATTAGAATAAGACATAATAGAGATATTTTTATATGACAGAAATTAAATAACAATTAATTTTGAAATAATATATTTCATGTTGGCAACAACACACTACTAGTCTTACAAGTTACATGGGTGGGTAAGGGTGAGCATGGACAGGTTGAAACGGGTTACATTAATTATTAGACCCAATTTGGAAGGAGTGGGTTAAAGGTATGAAAACTCATTCCGAATTAAGTTGGGACGGGTTCTAGCGGGTTCAGTCTGGACGGGTTGGAGATTTCACCCAACCCGACCAGTCATCTGAAGCCATTATCTTATGGGTTTAGAAACCCAAAATCAATTAAGAATCAAACACAAATCATTTTCTTACCAACTTAGTGTCTTAAGCCTAATTAACATAAAAACGAAAAATATCAAGTAGAATTCTAATAATTTTAATTAATATCAAACAGCCAGCAAAAAATCAACTGTCAAGATGAAACTATTTGAAAGGGATTGAGCTTGGTTTTGGTTGAGTGCCTTGGGTCTCTCCATTAGATGCACCCCAGATTGGGTTGGTTTTACTTGTATAAAATAGTTATGAAGGTTGTGCTTAAGCATGTACTTGGGTTGAATATATATATTTGAATGGAGACCGGGTTGGGGTAGATTGGGTCGGGTTATACATCTCCAACTCACAACTCGGCCCCAATACTACCGGGTTGAATTTTTTGGATACGTTACATGTCTAGATTGCACCGAATTAGATCTCATAGCAGGCGGGTTGATACGTGTTGGCGGATTTTCTTACTCACCCCTAGAGTTGGGGACCGGGTGTAACATTTTGAGAGCTGCACAATCTATTTGCAATGGGCTCAATGTGTAAACCCCCAAATCTCAGCCCATTAAATATTCCACCACCAACCCAAGTAACCAAGCACCTTTACTTGCCAATATTTTGGACCCAATCACAAGCTCTTGTGTTCATCAACTTAATTAAACGGTCATGGCTGCCCGATTCAAAAGGTAAATAGTAACGCACAAACCCCTCACCCAAATATTGAGTTCAATCAAGACTTGTTGTTGTTGAGTAATGACATTGCTCTGTTTCTTGTACTAGTCAAGATGTTGTTTCTTTCAGCGAGTGAAGTTACGCGTAGATTTGAGCAACAATTATGTTATTTTTACTGACAATTTACTATATTTTTTTTTCTAAAAATACATAATTTTCCTGTTGATCCATAAAACTACACTGGCCTTGCAGGTGTGCGCAAAGTGAACCTGAATTGCTTGGATGTCATATTAGTTACTAATGGTTGAACAAACGTAGAAAAAAAATCAATTGTGACTAGATCAACGCGAGCTGTGATTTTAAAATGTTGGATTCGATCTTGAATAATGTGAAATACGTTCACATATACTAGAAAATGAGATTTTTCCAACGGTATATCAAAAGTTCAAGACGGAAAAGAGGTGAACGAGAAATTGAAACTCAAAACATATCCATCTTGGTTGGGCACAAAAGTCATTATTTATTAATTTCGCTTGAATATAAATTAATTGTGTAAAGTCCTAAGTTTCTCAAAATAATGAATTGGTAAGTTTTTCATTCATTTTCCTACGAGATTGCAGAATCGTACCTAAAGAGATTCTCTTTCCTAAAAGAGACTCTTTCTCCTATGAGTAGAAGAAAAATCGCTTGAGCTAAATATACGTTGAAAACCCTAGTCGTCATCACTCGTTAAAACCGTTCCTCTTTGAGCACTCTCTATACACGCTTCAAGTTCGGCTGCATTCGTCGTTGTATTATGGGAGACAATTACTCATATGAGACAGTACACGTCTTAATAGTGTAACATTATTTTAAGTTTTCTTACATGAATCAATCTGTTTTCATTATTGTTTGCATGTTCAAATTGTTCTATTTACACAAGCAACCCGCTTCTAACAGTAATCATACAATACTCCCTAAAATGAGAGTGGCTTGCTTCTATTGCACAAGTTCAAAAGGGCACTTTTGTTTATAGAAAAAGGGCGAATTTAAACCAACGTGCGTGGTTGACCGTCACACAATCTGGCGTGCTGGGACGAGAGAAAGAAGTTTCAAAGCAAAGCAGCAAAAAGAAAAGGTGAAGTCGGAAGTCTAAACATAGACGTGGGTCTGATTTGAGAAGGCGATTTAGACTTTGTCTCGTATCTACGGCAGTTCCTGCAACTTGCCAAAACATTAATTAATGGCTTATTATTGTGCTGCCGGCTGCTCCTTAAAGGTCTGCATCCAAGTTCATTTCACATCTTCCCAATTACATCCCTACAAGTGGATCACCCTCTCTCCATACCCTTTCTTTTACTTCTTCAACCTCCATTTCTACTCCCAACCCATTCTCTCTTCATCTTTTCTCTAATATTTATGTTCAAGTTCAAATCTGATACTTCATTTCAATTGAAAGTGTATCTTTGCTCTGGATCTTGCTGTGTGTGTGTGCCAACCTTCTTGATTGCACAGTTTCAGTCTCAATTTGTTAGGGGGAGACTTACATGGCTAAATCTGGGTTTGTTGAGACTTTCTCATTTGGTGGAGGAGGAGGCTCTAGTCATGGAAAGGTTTTAGGAATTATACCATTTTCTACCAGTATAGGGTCTTCCAGGCTCTCACTGCTACATGGCCATTTGGATGTCTGGGTCAATGATGCCAAAAACCTTCCTAACATGGACTTGGTACACAAGACTATGGGGGATATGTTTGGGAAGCTGTCCTTGAAGGTGAGCAACAAGATTGGGGAGCACATGCCCATTAAGAAAACCAGTGATCCTTATGTCACTGTTTCTGTTGGTGGAGCTGTTGTTGCAAGCACTTTTGTGATGGATGATACTGAAAATCCTTCTTGGAGGCAGCATTTTAATGTCCCCGTTGCACATTACGCCGCGGAAGTGCATTTCATAGTTAAGGATGATGATGTCGTGGGCTCGGAGGTTATAGGTGCTGTTGGAATTCCTGTGGAGCAGTTGTTGCCTGGAGCAAAAGTTGAGGGGATTTTCCCAATACTCAATTCCAGTGGAAAGCCGTGTAAACCAGGAGCGGTTTTGAGCTTGTCGATTCAGTACACCCCAATGGAGAGGTTGAGCATTTACCACCATGGCGTGGGGTCAGGTCCCGAATATCCCGGTGTTCCTGGCACTTACTTCCCTCTTAGGAAGGGCGGTAAAGTTACGTTGTATCAAGATGCTCATGTCCATGACGGTTGCCTTCCCAACTTGAGGCTTGACGGTGGTGTTCAGTTTGAGCATAGGGGTTGTTGGCGTGACATCTTTAATGCTATAAGTCAGGCGCAGCGTTTGGTTTACCTTGTAGGATGGTCAATATACCATGAAATTAGTTTGGTTCGTGATGGTAAAACCAAAGATTGCACATTGGGCGATCTTCTCAAGGCCAAATCACAGGAAGGTGTGCGGGTGCTGCTCCTTGTCTGGGATGATCCTACTTCTAACAACATTATGGGATATAAAACGGTAAGATGCCATAGTTTTTTTTTCACGGATATATGCTTATTATATCTCTTATGTATTATATATCTGTTTACATGTTAGTTTTCTGTCCTTGGATTGATGTAGAGTGAATGCAGATAGGAATTCTGCAGAGTTTTGTTGAGACTGATTTACTTCAGTTCTCATAAACTCATAAGTAATATAAGGCATAACTAATTATGACATATTTTATATGGTATATGTTAGATAGATGTATAATCCATCACTTAGGTTGTTCGTGGGATGTAAATGGGTTATTACTATAGGGAAAGGATACATATTAGTTTAGGTGTACTTTGAGAATAATCTCTCTTGTCAATGTTTCAGGTTCCTACTTTTTTTTTGTTATTACCTTTTCTTTGATCCTTTTCCAGATATTTTCATCCCTGCCCCTTATCGTTTTCATTGTCACGTCAACAATTGAACCTAGGATTTGATTTTTTATCTTCACCATCAATTACATGTCAAATAAAGATCAAGGCGATGCTATATATTTTCTTAATCTGAGCTCAGTTTGTCAATTGTTCTCTACTTTTTGCAGCAAAATCTTTTAGCTGATAAAAAAGATCTTGTTCTCTAAGCCTCCAAAGGCATTTTATGCTATAATGTGCTTTGGTGTTTTTATTTTATGCTGTTCTTCATGATGTCCTTTTCAAGACCCTATCTCAAGTTTAATTACTAGATTGTGTCATGTGGAGTTCCGTAACGAAAGATTGTGTGTAACATGCTTGGTTGCTTATGGTTTGTAGATTTATTTCTCTGTACTAATTTCTATGTTTTACTTTTGGTCTTTATTTCATTTCCTTACCTGTATTTCTCATTCATTTAAAGAAGTAACCTATTACCTTCCTCTTTCGCTAGGCATATACTGACTTCTATTATGTGCAGAATGGAGTAATGCAAACCAGTGATGTGGAGACACAGGAGTTTTTTAAGCGCTCTTCCGTGCAAGTTCTTCTTTGCCCTCGATCTGCTAGGAAAGGGCATAGCTTTCTGAAACAACAGGTTAGATATATTTCATCCCTATACGTTTATTACTCCTTCCGTTGCAAAACTAATGTCCACTCTCTAATTTTTGTAAAAATTAAGAATGACAAATGTCCACTTCATACATAACTAACTTACTAAGAAAGAAAGTGTACACTCATTTCGGAACAATTTTGTGAGAGAAAGTGGGCACTTATTTTGGGAATGGAGGGAGTATGCAACTATCTATTTGTAATATGTGAACACTACCAAGAAGGTTCTATGGCTTATGAATTAGTATTTGAGTGATCCTTAGCTATACATATAAGAAGTTTTAGTTAGTTTTGGATGAAGCAGTCTTAAATCATGTCTGTGATTTTATTGTAATGAGGTCAATGTTTAGATAGATATATGTTTATATCATGCATTCTCTTTAGTTCTTTTGATTTTTAATTTTCAGGAAGCAGGAACAATCTATACCCATCATCAGAAAACTGTGATTGTCGATGCTGATGCAGGTCATGGTAGAAGAAAGATTTTAGCATTTATTGGAGGTCTTGATTTATGCAAGGGCCGATATGATACTCCCAACCATTCTATTTTCGGGACATTACAAACTGTGCATAAAGACGACTTTCATAATCCTAATTTTGCGGTAAGCATTGGTTTATGTTCTTATCCGCTCTTGGACTTAATTTTTTATTTTGTTCCGAAATTGGGAATACGTTCTCTTTTAATCAAGTCTCTTTTGTGTCTGTGGTAACTGATATATGGTTGCACCTAAATAATTTACAGAAACATATTCCAAGAACCTCTAGTACATGTCCTTACCTTTTCCTGCTTAGCTTTTGAATTAACTCTTGATATCATAGACACCTAAATGATGTGTTATTTTAACAATAATAGGAAACTCCTGTTGGAGGTCCAAGAGAACCATGGCATGATTTGCACAGTCGAATTGATGGTCCAGCTGCATATGACATTCTCGCCAATTTTGAAGAGCGTTGGTTGAAGGCTTCAAAACCACATGGGATTCGAAAGCTAAAAGGGTCTGTTGATGACGCGCTGCTAAAGATTGAAAGAATTCCTGACATTCTTGGCATCACAGATGTTTCTTGGGCAAGCGAGAATGATCCAGAGGGTTGGCATGTTCAGGTATGTAGCAAGTCACTCAACTATGGCTTTTGAATTAAGTTGAGCGTTAAATTTCTGACTAAGTTTCCTGTCTGAAGGTTTTTCGTTCTATTGATTCCAACTCCGTGAAAGGCTTTCCAAAGGACCCGAGAGATGCTACAAGCAGGGTGAGAGAGAACTCCATTCATAGTTTTGACTTCCTTTGGAAAACGCATATGATTGGCTAATATTTTGAACTGCATTGTTACAGAATCTGCAATGCGGGAAGAACATACTGATAGACGCAGGTATACACACAGCGTATGTCAAGGCAATCCGATCTGCCCAACACTTCATTTATGTTGAGAACCAGTACTTCCTTGGTTCATCGTATAATTGGGACGCTCACAGAGACTTGGGTGAGGACCTAAACTTTTCCTTGGTGCCCATGAATAGCTTGAACTAAGTTTTTCTTTTTGATTCTTGATTATGCTTTCAATAATTAATTCTAGACACATATATCTAGCGCGGTTGCTTTCATTTTGATGTTTGCCAAGGAGATACAAGGGAGGAAATAAACACTTTTTGGATTGTGTATTAGAATTGAAATGCCTAGAGTTAAATCTTCTTTTCCTGTTTAGATTTTTTCTCTAGCGGTCATAATTACTTAGAGAAATCTTTGTTGTCTGCAGGAGCAAACAATTTAATACCAATGGAAATTGCTCTTAAAATTGCAAGCAAAATCAGATCAAACGAGAGGTTTTCTGCATATATTGTGATCCCAATGTGGCCAGAAGGCATTCCTACAAGTATGGCTACTCAAAGGATTCTCTATTGGCAGGTGCGCTCTCGTTACAGTAATCAACAGAAATTTCCTTTTGGTCTCGGACCAATAATTATATTCAAACTCATCGTGCTTATGCTATTCTTTTTCACCGTACTTGTTCCTCTGACACTTGATTTGATAAAATTGCTGCGTCAAGAATCGAAGCTGAAGACTGTATTGCTTTTGTGGGTTTATTTTGATCTGTTTTACGATGACTGATGCAGCACAAAACAATGCAAATGATGTACGATACAATCTACAAAGCTTTGGTAGAGGTTGGACTTCAAAATACCTACGAACCACAAGACTTCCTAAATTTTTTCTGCCTTGGCAACCGAGAGGCGGGCGGGGATGATACTTCATTTACGAGGAGGAACTCAAACGAACCTATCCCACCTCAAGTACCTCGCTTACATTCTTAGTGTCGGTTTCATTTCTCTTTGCTTTTTTTGCTGATTATATGCTGTGTACCTTCTAGGAACTGTCACGGAAGAATAGGCGCTTCATGATTTACGTGCATTCTAAAGGAATGGTGGTGGACGACGAGTTTGTGATCATGGGATCGGCAAACATCAATCAGCGCTCCATGGAAGGCACCAGAGACAGTGAAATAGCAATGGGTGCCTATCAGCCTTGTCACACTTGGGCAAGAAAACGATCCAGCCCTCATGGACAGGTGTGTTTCGTGTTATAAATGCATTTATAATTATCCCCAACTATACGCCATTTTCACTTTTTAGATAGAAAATGTTAAGTTTAAAAGTGAAAAGTCTGAAATACCCTGTGACTAAAAATCTATTTTCAGACTCAATTTAATTTTCGAATCTAAAAATCTAATTTTAGATTTAAAGTTAATTTTTCAATTTCAAAATTAGAATTTTTAGGTCTGAAATTAGATTTTTAGTCAAGGGCAATTTTGTCTTTTCATTTTTAAAATTAACATTTTCCATCCAAAAACTGAACATATGAGAATTTATAAAATTTAGGTTTAGCTGAGTGACACAAATCTTAGTTGTGTTCAATTAAGTAAAAATGACGTATATTTAGGGATAGTTATTTGTACTTTTCCCTGAGCTGAAATGTAAAAATTTGGTGTTTGATGCAGATATATGGATATAGGATGTCGCTGTGGGCGGAGCACCTAGGAACAGTGGAGGAGTGTTTTGAGCACCCGGAGAGCCTTGAATGCGTGAGGCGGGTGAGGTACATGAGCGAGCTCAACTGGGGACAGTACGTGGCGGACGAGGTAACGAATATTAGGGGTCATCTTTTGAAATATCCAGTTGCTGTTGACAATATGGGAAGAGTGAGCTCTCTTCCTGATCACAAAACATTCCCTGATGTGGGCGGCAACATAATCGGAACGTTCTCAGTCATCCAAGAAAATCTTACCATCTGATCTCCGATCCTTGCCGTGTTCTGTTTCTGCTTCATGTTGGTAGTCTCGTTCACCTGCATCTGCATTCCAACAACTGAACCAGAATGCCACAAGACGGAAATATTTGCCTCTATTCAGTACTACCTGCACATAAATGCTTATGTGAAAATGATTGTTTTGTAGAATTCATTCTTCCACTGACACCACATTTTATTTGTAATTGTAATTGTTAAGAGTCCAAAAATGTTAATTCCGTAGCATTTTATGTATCAGCCTGAAATTTAGTTGAATTGGGATATAGTGTTGATCAGAGTTTCTGAATTCGGGAAGTTTGCATTTGAAATGAAATTTATACTTTTTATACATGCTTTGAACATTGAAATTCATGATGGTAAAATTATTTTTTTGAAGTATTTGGGTAATTTTATTTTTAGTCAACTTTTTATGTGTTATACTGTTGGACTCTGGGTCAGCAAATAAAAAAAAATATATTTGAATCAGTTAATAAAGAATAAATATTTGGTCACTTAAAGAATAAATTTTCTTGCAAAATAAGTTTTTTGAACAAAGATTCTCGAACTACCTAGAATATTATCAATAAATATATCATACATTGTTAGAGTGTATCATTATGATTTTAAAGATGAGACAAAGCTCCATTAAAATTAGACACATGTTTCAATCTAACTTTGTGAGATGAGAGTAAGGTTCCCAGTAAAGTTAAAGACTGTTGACACGAAAGAAGGTCTTTTAGATCGAAAACTGCGATTTTAATAACTGCTTATTTAAGTCAGGTTCTCAAATAATGACTTATGGTTTTTCGTCCTTTTCAAAATTTTCTAATTGCACGTAGCTAGTTAATCACAAGTAGCGTGTTCTTGTTAGTTGCTCAAAATAAGACAGAGACAAGCTCACGGTAAGAACGTGGACCTGTCCTCACTCTATGACTCCCCGTCCATCGAGATCTTACGTTGATACAGCACCGACGAATCGCTGTCCGAATCCAAAATACCTCTAATCTCTCGCTCGAGAAAATATAGAAAAAAACTTAAAATACATAAATACGAAAATCATCCCCCGAAGATGAGATCCCACATCCCATCCCATCCTCTCCGCTCGACCGTCCCATTCAGGATGGGTTTTCCGGTCGCCGGCACCGACAAGCCCCTGAAGTTCCTCATCTACGGCCGCTCTGGCTGGATCGGAGGCCTCCTCGGCAAGCTCTGCCACTCTCGGGGCATCGCCTACTCCTACGGGTCGGGCCGCCTCGAGAACCGGCCCTCCCTCGAGGCCGACCTCGCCGCCGCCAGCCCCACCCACGTCTT
>JAYMTP010001102.1:0-26413 GCA_036897365.1 Geranium brycei | reverse complement strand
CCCTAATTCGAAAATTAATCTCAAAATTATAAACTCTAATGCGAAAACCTATATATTTTCGAAACAAATCATGACTGAAGCTTAAAATCATCACTGACAGCGCCCTAAATCGAAAATTATTCCCCAGAAGTACAAACCCTAATTCGAAAATTAGGGTCCAAAAATTAAAAACCCTAACTCGAAATACGTACCTCGTCTTCCATGGCCGTCTTCTTCCCGTGTCTTCAAATCGCGTCTTCGATCTGTGTCCTCGATGAATCGCGCTATTTCTTTCACTCGAACTCTCGCTCTTTCTTTCTCTCCAAATGGTTGTCTGAAGAACTCACACGCAGCTGCTCCTCTTTGTGTCGCGCGAGACTCTTCACTGTCCAGAGGTGGAAGACATGTGACATCTTCTCATTCAACCAAAGCTCGAAGGGTACGTTAGTCTTTTCACAACCCTCCTGACTCCAGACGGCGTTGGGTTATGTGACGCGTATTTAAACTTGAGGTATGCCATTCGAAAAACTGGAAGTTGGGGTATTATATTTGAAACGTGACATAGTTGGGTGTAGCCAATTGTCATTACCCCAAGAACTAAGTTCAAAGTTAATATGAAGATTCAAAATTTGATTCATCTCATCAAAGCTTTAAAAAAATTTCAAACTTTAGATTATTAATATGTTCAAAATTTATGTATATAAAAACTACACATCATCTTTCTGAGAAAACTACCGGCGAAATCTCCTTCTCTTGGTGCAACTATCAAAAGAGGCATGAGGCAAAACTGCAACGCCTTCACAGCTCCCCTACACTGTGGCGGAAGCCGTTGGTACTCTGGTTTGACAGCGTTCCAGTTTCAAAACTGTTGCAGTTTCGCCTTACAAAACCGCTGGGACCAACCTCTTTTGGTTATGGCACCAGGAGAAGGGATTCCGCCGACCATTTTCTTGGTGGTGCTTGACCCATATATGATCGCTCACGAAAATAGACTCACAACTTTTTTTTTTACTTTCAGTTGAGGTTTTGAGGTCAGTGGCCGGTCAGTCGGTCGCAGTAACACATCATCTCTCTGGAACGCATGTTACCATAAGATAATGTGTTGTTGTGATCGACCGACCGACCACTACCAGTCGAGGTTTCGAGGGTGCGACTGTGATCGAATGGCTCTCCTCCTCCCTTTAAAACTCATTCTCCAACTAAAATGCATGAATGAAGAACATTTCTTGTGCCTTTAGATTTACTCTTTTGGTTGAGTGTATACGTCATGTGTACTTCGAGATTAAATCACTTTTTTTCCTATTTTCCTTATAAAAAAAAACTTAAAATCTCAACATTCATAGAATTCATGATTTTTTTATACATATTTTGAATGTAAAATCGTAACACTAGCTAGTTACTTTCAAAAAATAAGAATAAGAATAAAAATCAAAATCAAAATCAATAATCTATAATTTTATAGTTATCGATGGACCCATTTTAATATGATATATAGTAATTACTAATTTAATTTTATGAAATATTTGAAATCAATTAATGTGTTTTAATCCATGAAAGACAGTCTCAATAATAATGAATGAACATAAAAAGTTGACAAATTCAAACAATGATGGATGAGAATTTCTTCAGGATCTCACATGTTTGTCGCCGATGACAGCTACCTCTACTGTCAAGCGACCATGTCCGAGGCCATCAGAATTCAGGAGTTGCTTTCAGACTAATAACAGGCATCGAGTCAGAAGGTGAACGGGGATAAGCCCTTTGTTATGTTTATCCCGAACACGGTCCACCATTGGAATCGATTCAAGACATATCCAACACTCGGAAAAGCCATCCCCAACATACCAATTTCAAATACAATAGGTTCTGAATTGTAAACTAGTTCATTATAAATACTGTATCTGTTCATTTCAACAACTAATAACCGAAGACGACCAATGGAGACCTGGAAAATGTAAAGGAGTGTGAAAGGTCTCTACTGCTGATTTTGCTGTCTCTGCTGAGCAAAGTTGGGATGGTTCTGTTGTGTATTATTATTATTATTATTCGGAAGCCCAACCATGCCAGATTGTAGATTCTGAGCATTTTGTTGCATGTTACCAAATCCACCTTGAGAACCATGTTGTTGTTGTTGCTGCTGCTGTTGCATACCATTCGGATTCACCGCTCCCATGTTGAACACTGCAAAAGTTGGGAGGATTGGTCACGAGTTCATTTTTGGGTTCCAATGGCCGAAAAATACAACAAGAAACGACTTTACTGAAAACAAGGGGCGAGAATGGGATAGATGCGTACTTTGGTCGCTCAGGATCTGGGAAGCGTGACTCCTTTGAGGGTTATTTCCTGATAATCCGTACTGTGCAGTAAATTAAGCGAAAGAATAAGCTATCGCACATCCATATATGGTCGTGCAGTTCACAGAATGCAAAACAAATGTCCATTACTATAGACCCAATAAAAACCTATGAAATGTAAGTTGTGACTGATTCTGTGATAATTTTCGACGTGAATCAAATTAATAAGCTAAATATTCTTCCCAGATAAAATGCTAGACAGCCAATGATTATAACACTAAGGGGATTACACATTTCAGCAATTCAACTGTGAAACTAATATCAAACCAAGGATGAGGAACGCCATTTCCGAATGAGAGTAATAGCAAAAACAACTCCAAAAATGCATTTGGAATTTAGACATAGAATTAACATTCATAGAGAAACTTCAAAAGACTGACCTGCTGCATGCGAGGTAAAAGAGTCTGTGATGACATTGTAGCTGAAATGTTTGGAATCTAAAAAGCGGAATTATCAACAAATATAAGGAATCATCACATTGAACAAGGCAAGATACAAGCATATGAGCTAGTAGTGAATAACTAGCAATATATGGGCACTGGCACACAGTGAAATGAATGACCAAAGCATGCAAGATATGAATATGAAAATGGACAGTTTCACGATTATCTACCCAAGTTCGTTAGAGCATCTTTAATGGAGCTCCTTACATTGACTCCTTAGGACCTTAGCTATTGGAGGGAGTGAAAATGTAAAAATATCACTCCAATGGGACTCCCTACAATGGCTCTCTATATTATTTTTCATTTTCTCTCTCCTTACATGTAGAGAGCTCTCCACATTCTCTTTCCTATTATTTTATAATTATTTTTATTTACTCTCGTAAACTTTATCCACTAGAGCCTTCTCTTTCCTGTTATTCTATATTTCTTTTATTCAGAAAGTAAAAAATATTATCATAATGATGTATTTAGCTTAAATTCAAGGAACACGATTGAGTAACAAATTTAGAGAGGGCTCCCTACACTAATATCAATGCAAATTACTCTCTACAGTAGCTTAAATGTAGAGACTGCGATTGGAGATGCTCTTACAGACAAACAAAAAGTTATAACATCATATTATAGAAAAATGAAATGAAAAAAATGGATAGTAAACATGGAATAGTAGTAGCGTATGTTACCATCTGGGAATTCGCCGTTGTCTGAGCAGCATTAAACAATGCGCTGTTTGCGGTACCAGAAAACTGGCCTAAATTACGACTCATTTGGTTTCCTTGATTGAGTTGACTTTGGCCGATGCTATGCTGAATAGGCAGCTGCCGTCCTTGAAATTGCTGGTGTCCAAGTGTCTGGGAAAATTGCATCTGATGTTGTCCTTGTAACTGGCAAGAAGATAACTCATAATTAAGCAACCAAATTTGCAAGGAGAAAGGAAATATGATGATGAATACTATTGGGATGACAGATCTTGAATGTCTTCCAAATCCTAATATTTTTATTTTATTGAAAATTCTTCGATCGAAATAGTAATTAGGAAAAAAATGGAGCTGATTGCACATTTACCGACTGGAACTTCTGAGCTTGGCCTTGTAAATCATGCAGCTGTGGCAACTGATTCTGCACGACAAACAGAACACTTCAAAACAATAATATTAAATGAATAGCAAATTTATGAGTAAGCAATCAACTGTTTGGAATTTAGCATCTACTTGGACAACTGAATTTAAAATATCCCATATCTCCACATTCAATTAATTATCAACAGATGACATGAAATATATCAAAATTGCATAGGCTTGATAATACTATGTATATGAATATTATTAACCAGAATAAATGGCAGCATGGCGCATGAGGTTTCCACCATTATGGGGTGTGGCGAGGGATCAAACTTGTCACCAGTGTTCTAGAAAAACGTTAGGAACTAGTCGGGAGGATAGGGGCCCAGGGATTAATCAGATTTGTATTTCTCACTTTTTTCAAATTTTTAATCAAGAAATTATTATATATGCACAATCAAATTATCAATTATACTATATAAAAATAACAATAATTAATATTTAAGGTATAAAAATTAATATTTTAGTATTTGTCACATTCATATCCTTAAATATAACAAAAATACCCATAAAAATATCTATTAGTATAAATCATTTTATTATTTTTGGTTTTTATTTTAAAAAAATCAAAATATAATATATTTTGCCTAAATCCAATCCACCTAGCCAACTAAAATATGAAATCGGGTCAGTGTTCTAAAAATTCCCGCCTAGCCCAATTTTTAGAAATCTGCTTGTAAACACCAAGGTAGTTCTCTTAGCGTTGAGGTTGTGCTAAGGCTAACCCTCATCAGTACCCAGAATGTCAAAATAAAGTATACCTGCCCCAGTCCTTGCATTGCAGATTGTCTGAACTGCTGCTGAGCAAGGAGTTGCTGATGCTGAGGCAATGACAGCATTTTCTGCCTTTGCTGTTGTTGCTGCTGCTGTTGCAGTTGCAGGTTATGTTGCTGAGGAGACGGCACATTCATCATGCTTGTGCCTGACCTGGGTGAGTTGGCATATTGCAGCGGGGATGTCGTGGTGTTATCAAAGGAAGTAGCATTGGTAGCAGCAGAAGGAGATGCAGCTGACCTTCCCATAAGTTGTGCTCCGGAGCCCTACTTTGAGGATTGTGGATAAGAGAATAAATTTAAGGTACAAAATAGATGGGTCCGTTGTTAAAAGTTAACAAAATATTAGTTCTGAACCGTGGAAAATCTTAAATTTGGACGGTTGGACCGGGTTGCGAAATGGCTTAACCAAAACAAAGCCGGCAAAAGGAAGCCAGAACTCACAAACAAAATAGGTCAACAACAGGTCTAACTGGGCAAGTTTACAATCTTAATTTTAGAACATGATGTTCCATTTCACGAGAAGGGAAAATGGTAAAGAAAATTAAGCAAACAGCCATAGGTAATAGATGCTAATCAAAGAGAGTGATGAGAGGATCACGTGCAGGATCCACCGGCAAGGGATCAACAAAAGGTTAAATAACAACACATACTCAGTTTATCTTGAAAGATCAAAGAGCTACCTAACTATGTCAACCATCATATAGGTTTTAAGTCCGCTCAGACCCATGTAATACTCATCATCCTAACATACAATTTGTGACTTAAAACATCAATCTAAACTACATTTACTTTTAACTTTTACAAAAGATTACGACGAAGCTAATTATCTGACCTGTAATAAAGCACCTTGACCCATCATACTATTTGATGATAGAGGAGTATTCTTTACATACATACCTGAAAGAGAGAGTTGTGAAAGACATATAAATCCTGGCATAAAATTTAAAAGAGAAGTCAGTCTTCAACAACCATAACTGATTATTACCAGATGAATCAGCAAAACTTTGGACTCCATCGTTAGTGTTGAGCACATCTACTAGATGCAATGGAAGTGCAGATGTTATCTGTCTCTGGTCTGCAGGTATTCGTAATCCTGCATGCACATAACCTTCCCATGTAACAAACAAACTTATAAACAGTGAAAGGCCAAACCAATAACACTACCTCAAAACAGGCCATCTCTCACATCATTAGGATATGCTGGTCTAAGATATAAGATAATAACATCTACTTATGGATAACCGCTTCTATTACTAGCATGATAAAAATGTCAGAATCTACCATAGTATGCTCAATTGGTCTGTGAAACTAGTTCTGGGCGTTGTGGGTGACACAACCACTATATACTATATGAGTTCATATGATGTTGTGCTTCACAATTCACAAGTATTTCTGGCAATTATTTGCAATTATAAAGAGGATTCTTTTAGTTTCATAACAACTGTTTTCCCATAGATAGTTAAGTGTAGTTATTGCTAGAACTAGGGTAAAAAATAAATTGAATAAGTTGAGGTTTACAATAACACCTTCACCATAATTTACAGCAGCACGAAGTAAATTCTCTTGCTCTTGAATCTTTGCAGCTTGAGCTTTGTCCAAAGTTGGAGCAGTAGTTGGCCCCTGACGAGTCCCAATGCAATATGCTTTACGAGTGTCTGCCAATACCTTTTCAGCGCCTTCACAAGCTTGTGCAATCATATCAATTCTAGCCTATATATAAAGAATCATACATCTGAATGCAAGAAACGTGTAAGCAAGAAAATTATGAAGGGAAGCTAATGGACGCTAAATGACCTTTAACTTGTCGAGTTGAGCCATAACTGGAAGATTCTGCATCCCATGAAGCAATTGCTCTCTCTTGGAGTTGTCATCCACTTCAATCTCAGGCAATAGCTTTGAAGACAACATAACCGGTAATACTGCGGCCAAACAAACATTCCCACACATTATCAGAAACTTTTAATTACAAAAGTGGCATCACCACAAGCACCTCCCAAAGATTGTGACCCAAATCAGTAACTTCTCTTTCTGTCTGCAATTTGTTAACAACATCTTCACTCATACGCTCCTTCGCACATGCATACTCACATATAAGACTAATCATTCATGCAACAAAAAACAGGATGAGAAGCTAAAATATGACTTTTGAATGAGAAACAATATGCTGTTCCCTTAAAGATGGTTTATGGTGGACGTGTAACATGTGCCTTAAGAAGGTGAAAAGTGGTTACTCGTAGCATTCTCCGCATTGACGTTCTTCGGGTGCACTACAAAAGCCTTGGAAACCTTCTTAATCTCATCCACAATGTTAAAAAGCTCGAGATTCACCATAGAATATTGCCCCAGTATATCTTGCCTGTTATACACAAAAAATACATTAAACATACAAACAACTGCATTGTATAATAAACTTATAAACAAAAACACACACATGACAATGAAATAATTTATGAATCTTCGTGAGAAATATAGAATAGATTCCAACATTTCATCCCCTCATGCTTCATCTAATCCACACAAATTCAATTTAGCAGCAATAACAAATTCTTAGAAATTTGAAAACCAACATAACTAAATTGTACTGATGCATAAAAATTCAACATATCTTCACTGCTATGCACAAAAAAACACAATAAACATATAAACGACAACATTGTACAAGAAACTCAAAAGCAAAAAGACACACAAGTGAAATCAATCAGAAATCTCGAGAAACACAACAGAAATTCAAACATTTTTTCCCCTCATCCTTCATCAAATCCACACAAATTCAAATTTTAGCCCCAATGGCAGAATCAAACGGTCCAGAAATTAAACAAATTCTCAAAAATTTGGAGACGAGTGTAACTAAATTGCTCTGATGCATACAAATTTAACATATCTTTCGTGTTACACACAAAAACAATATATTAAACACACAAACAAGTTACAACAACACTGTACAAGAAATTAAAAAGCAAAATCACACACGCAAGTGAAATCAATCAGAAATCTCGAGAAACACAACAGAAATCCAAACGTTCCTTCCACTCATCCTTCATCAAATCCACACAAATTCAATTTTAGCACCAATAGCAAAATCAAACAGTCCAAAAATATATATATTAAACACACAAACAAGTAACAACAACATTGTATAAGAAATTAAAAAGCAAAATCACACACACACAAGTGAAATCAATCAGAAATCTCCAGATACACAACATAAATTCAAACATTCCTTCCCCGACGCTTCATCAAATCCACACAAACTCAATTCTACCACCAATAGCAAAATCAAACATTCAAAAAATTGAAGCAAAAATTCTCAGAAATACGGAAACGAACACAACTAAAACAGATAAACCCTAGAGAGAGAGAGAGACCATTTGGGGGTGGTGTTGGTGCGAGAGTAGACATCGAAGTCCTCGAGGATGCGAGAGATGGCTTTGAAGAGGCTTATGGCTCTGGTCTTGACTGCCTCCAGGTTCAGCTGCTGCTGCACCGCCTGGTTCAGCCTTTCCACCGCCACAACCGGTGGAGCTTGAGCTTGATCTTGCGCCGTCGCCTCCATTTTCGATCTCCGAAATCGATCGATCGATCGATCGCCAACTCCGATCGAGCTCTGGTCTCTACTCTCCGCTCTCGCTCCGTTCAGTTCCAGAAATCAGAACCAACTAAACGACGACGTCTATACATGGCTCTGTCACAGCCAAACGACATGTCGTACTAGTAATTCGGCTATATTTACTTCAAAACGGTCTATTTAACTAATAATTAGGGGTGTGCATCTTACACTTATAACCAATCTCGAACCGAGAACCAAATCGGGTTCAGAATTAAAAAAACCAGAATCGTGATTAGTAGATCAGTTTGCGTCCTGAATTTGAGATAATCATTTACATTCGGTTCGATTTCGATTTTTAAAACTCAAAACTATCGATTAATAGGTAAGAATCGGGTATGTTCGTGTCGCCACATATCCACCCACACATGTTATTTTTTTTTGCAAAATTTATATCTTGATTGGATTGTAAGAATTAAATTTTAAAGTTCGTTTTTTGTTAGTATCTTTTATAGTTGGAAATTTAATGTTTTTGTTGTTGTTGTTGTTGTTATAATTAATTAGACCCATAAATCGATACTAAATCAAAAATAAAAATTAATTGATTTAAAATGGATAGAACCGGGAATCAAACCGCATACCTGTTGTCAGGACCAAACTATTTTCTCGCGCAGCAATTTCGAGACAATTGTTAGCATTTCGTTAGAATTAACGACCAAAAATGGGCCACATGGGTATCTGTGACTACTTACCTTAAAGAGATACTCAAAGTGTCATTGGATGAAAAAAACTCAAAAATCAAATATGAACAATGAGATGTCTTTTCCGGCAAGCTTAACGGCAACGGGGCTGGAGCTCCGGCAAGGCGGGCTCTGTTCAGTCGCCGACAAGGTGGTTGCGGATGAGTTTTTTTTCGTTCTTTATCGGTAAAGAGGACCACACCGCGAAGTAGGAGTATGCAGAGAGATTGAGGTCCATCACCATGAGTTAAAGAAAGTACAAAGGAGCAAGAGCAAGAGAGAGAAATAAAAAGTCTGAATAACATTGCTTTTGAAATTTTGAATATCATTAAATGGTCATTTGAAATTTCTATTAACAAAGTTAATATGGATGTCCCAAACTAATGTTAGGATACTAAAAATAGAATTGGAGCATTAAAAAGTGAATTAGCTAAGTTATGTGTGATAAACTATTATTTTTCCTTAATATTAATAAATAAGAAAAAGTTATAGAGACTACAATATATTTTAAAATTAAAAATAATGGTATCTTATTCCGCTTAAATTAAAAATTGATCATAAATTTACTCCAAACTTGTCCCAAAAAAACCTTCCTATTCGATAAAAACCAAGTCACAAACTGTATATTATCACCGACATTTTTTTAATATAGTAATTTTAACCCATTAAAATTCCAAACTGAACCATTTAATTAAATAATTGACTTTCTCACTCTAAAATCAACTTTATTGAATTTCAAGTGACCAAATTTACTATTACAAAAGATTTATCACATTGCCCATCATTGAGATCCAAAGACAATCCAAATTCGGAGACGCGACAACTCAATTTACGAGACATAATTGGACTCAAATCGATAAAAAAACATAAATGGTGAATAGTGGAAAAAAATAGGAAGAAAAAGGAATTATCATTAATGATGTTTAGATTCCTTATTTGTCTGTCGGAACATTTTTGTCACTTCACAAAAAATCCCAATTTTTTTGGGCTCACTCAGCTCCGTTTCTACTGACCTCTTCGTCTTCTTCAATGGCGAAGAAGAATATTGGATAAAGACGAGAGACCCACGAGCTAGAAAGTTGCAGAGATCTAGACCAGAACCAGTCCACTTCGATTCTCTCTATTTTCTGCTTCTCCGATTATCAAAACTCAAGCTTTCACTTCACGCTTCGTGCTTCGGTCTCCAAGAATCCCCAATCTCGTGTCTCTCTTTGGAAGCAACCAGAACGTGAAATTGAGCTATGGAGTGAAGGATTCGAGTCGTTCTGGTCAAGACCCATGTACCCAAATGGAGCTTTTCGTGGTCTGTGGGGTTGTTGATTGCTAGTTTAGTAGACGCACACCACCTGTTCGACGAAAGTCCTGAACCAGAGAGACCCTCGATTGAGGCCATGTACTTGTCGGAGAAGCCTCGGCCGATCGATTTCTACAAGGAGGAGGGAGGGAGGGACATGATGATGGAGGTGGTCTCCAATGGCGACCTGCATCATCACCAAGCTCAAGCTCAAGCTCAGCCTCAGCCTCAGCCTCAGCAGCAGATGGTGCTGGGAGAGAGCAGCGGCGAGGACCACGAGGTCAAGGCGCCGAAGAAGAGGGCCGAGACGTGGGTTCAGGAGGAGACTCGGAGCTTGATCTCTCTCCGCCGAGAAATGGACGTTCTGTTCAACACCTCCAAGTCGAACAAGCACCTGTGGGATCAGATTTCGGCGAAGATGAGGGAGAAGGGCTTCGATAGGTCTCCGACGATGTGCACAGACAAGTGGAGGAACCTGCTCAAGGAGTTCAAGAAGGCCAAGCATCACGATCGGGGAAGCGGGTCTGCTAAAATGTCTTATTACAAGGAGATTGAGGAGATTCTGAGGGAGAGGAACAAGAATCCTCAGTACAAGTGTCCAACACCTTCTGCTAAGGTTGATTCATTCATGCACTTCTCTGATAAAGGTACTCCATTTCGTCTTTTTGGCTACAATTCATTCAGGTTTAGTTTTTTCAGCTATCTGGTTTTGATAATTGGATTGATTGATCGATTGAGTCTTGATATTAGAGCTGCCAGTTTCTACTTTCGAAGAGATTGATGTGTTTTCTGATTAACTACTGATGCCTAGATTGAAAATAAGTAGCGCGATCTTGATGATGAGATAATTAATGTTAACATTTATGTGTATTCTGGTCATATGTGGTACTTAAAGCAATACAGCATTGCGGGGATGACCTTGTTTATACGGTAGTTAGTTTAGTGGCGTTGAGTTCTAAAATGACGAGTGAATAAATTTTGATATGTGAAAAAAGATTTATTTCTGTCTTTTTGGCTACATCAGTTCAGTGTGGTACCTAAATTTCCTTTAAAATTTGATTTTTAGTCATGTGGCTTTGATCTTTTGGATTGATTGATTAAGTCTTGATCTTTGTCATTTCCAAGAGATTGTTGTGTTTTCTGATTAACTGCTTTCAAGGCTAATACTGATGCATAGATTGAAAATAAGTAGCTCGATCTTGATAAGATCATTAATGTTAATTTTAATGTGTATTCTGATCATATGTGATACTTGTAGCAATACGGCATTAATGGGATGAGCTTGATTATCTGATTTGGTAGTTAGTTTAGCGGCGTAGAGTTCTAAAATGAAGAGCGAATATATATTGATAATATGAAAAGGGAGTTTTGGACTATTTAGGTATAAAGAACAAAGGGGATAGAAGTAGAAATCTGGCTTTTTACTTAGATTTGGAAATACGGATGAAAGCCATGAGTAATGCAATGCTTTCGGTCCTTGCTATAATAAAAAGATCTTGAAGTTAATTCTAATTAAGGTAGATATTTCCATTCATTGTCTTCATTAATAGCTTTGCATCTAATTTCTTTACCTCACATAGACTTCTCTGGTTCCGATAACAACTCCATTGATATAATACCCTCTTAAATGGTTTATTTTATTTTCCTAGCTCACTAAATATTGCTACACTGTGCTACGAGATTGCACCTTGTGCATTATTTTTTTGAATATTTTATATTGCTACTACAATGACGCTTTCTTTGTTAATGATCATGACACATGTCGAACTGTTTAATTTGTGCAGGTATTGAGGATACTGGTATTTCATTTGGACCGGTGGAAGGTATCCTTGATATATTTTGCTCTTTTCCTATTTACCAATTTTTACTACTTTATTTCCTTGCTTATGAATACTATTTGGGACTGCATATTCCAATATGGGAGTGTATGACTAATTAACTCTTTATTTATGCAGTTCATTCGGTGAAAACTTCATTTATTTGGAGGTTTATTTATCAAAGCTTGCATTCTCTGCAATTAGTTTGTCATGCATGTGCCGTTGATGTAGCTATCGCAGATCGGCTATACACGTGGTTTTGCCTTTGAAAATAGAGTGCACTTCTAGTTTATGAGAATAGTGAACCCTTAGAGAGGACAAACTTAGCCCTCAGTTAGTTGATTCCCTAAGTACATTGCACTTCTCATGTTGATTTTTTCCTTTTTGCTCTGCACTTGTCAAGCTAAATTTGGTAGATATAACTTTGTTAGCGGATGATTACAAATGTCGAGTAAAGCTCCCATATCATCCCCGGGCTCTAGATTTTGTGAGTTGACATTGTCGGGTTTTATTCTTTCATTGTTGTTTTGCAATTGTAGTATAGAGAGAGGTTTGTTTAGCTTACACATATAGGAAGGTTGTCATGTGGACCAACTTCGTTTGGGAAATGGCTTGGTTATTGTTGTAATTTTGGTTAATGTTTTTTACATTATCACAGGTCCATAACCTTGTTTATGTAGTGTCTTGTCAAACCCTTTTTTCTATCAAGTTCCTTTGTATTCAATTCTTCAACATTAGATAGACTTCTCACGGCTCACTTCTCCTTTCTTCTCTAAAGTAATTTCTCGTTAGTCAATATATATGTATAAAAATATGTGTTTCCTCCACTTAAAATTTCTTGGGGTGTAGCTACTGGCAGGCCAGTACTTAATCTTGAAAGACGTCTAGATCACGAAGGACATCCTCTTGCAATCACTGCTGCCGATGCGGTTGCAGCCAATGGCATTCCTCCTTGGAATTGGCGAGAAACTCCTAACAATGGTAAGTTTCACAACCTTACTGAATATTCCCTTTTCTTTGTTGCAAAGGGCGGAAGTTTTCTCGATTAGGATCTTACATCTAACTCTATGCTTCATTGTACTTAGTGGGTACCATGTTTTTGTTTGTTTTAAATTTGAATCTTATTGTTCTTTGCAAGATAAGTATGATCAAAGTGCGTTCTATTGTTCATCGACCATTTGGTTTCATGTTTTGCTTAGATGATATTTTGACACTTGTGAAATACCTTTCTTCCTGTTCGGGAACTTGGATTTTGCTTGAAATTTGTAGATTTAAGCCAAAAATACAGTGTTTGAGTTAGATTGGATCGGTGTTCTGAAAATTCCCGACGTGTCCGATTAGTCCTTGATTAATCCTTTTTTTCATAAGCTACGGAATTTTATTGCATCAAAAAGTAATACAATAAACATAGAGAATAACGTAGGAAGGATAAGTCCTTGATTAATCCTTTATTGATTTCGGATTAATGTAATAATCCGATTAATTTCCCGATTTCCCATCTAGCGCCTAGCGTTTTTTAGAACACTGGATTCTATTCGAATTTGGCTCGAATCCAATCCAATTCAAAATGTGTCTAAATTATGGCATTTCACATGTTGACAGCTCCTACCCTATTATCTGAAATTTCGTGATTTCTCAGACGCCAGAATTGAAAACACAACCTTGGCGTTCATTCTATTGCTCTCCTCTTTTTGCAGGCGAGGAGAGTCAATCAGGCAGTGGAAAGGTCATCTCGGTCAAGTTGGGAGATTACACGAGAAGGATTGGCATCGATGGAAGTGCAGATGCCATCAAGGAGGCAATCAAGTCGGTTTTCAGGTTAAGAACTAAGCGTGCATTTTGGTTGGAGGATGAAGATCAGATAATCCGGAGTATAGACAGGAACATGCCTTTAGGAACTTACGTTCTCCACCTCGATGAAGGTACGCTAATGCTTATTCTCTTTTAGGGTGATCACATATTCACTATGATAGCAATCTTATATGATGCATGCCCTCAAAATTCATCCTAGCCCTTGGTTGTGATGACCAAATTTAAATCCTTGTGGCCTGCAGCCAATCCAAGGGTCAGCATTGTTATGCATCATGCCACTACCCTAAACTATGCACGAAAATCGCGCCACTACCCTAAACTTAAATGCTTGTGTCACCACCCTAAAATATGCTGAAAATTACGTCAATACTCTAAACTTCAAAAGTGATCATGTCACCTACCTTTCACTTAAAAAATGATCTTGTCATGTGACCTTTCATTTTTATTAATACAATGGCTCTTTGGTTATTTTTAGAAAAAATAGAGGTAAAGTGATCTGATCATTTTTAAAGTTGAGGGTGGTGACATATCACTCCTGAAGTTTAGGGTAGTGACATGATTTTATTTTAGTTTGCATATTTTAGGGTAGTGACGAGCACTACCCTCCATAATTTACCCCCAACATTTACATAGGAGCCTTCTTCCAGCTTTATTTCATAGAAGACATGCATCAATCTGCTTCCAAGGGGTTATGAAGATAGAAGCTATAATTGTTTGTATGTTGGTATAAATTGTTTCAGTGAATCAAAATTGTGGTGGCTTAGTTACCATGCAAAGCCTTTGAAATCACTTGTATTAAGCTGCTTGCATTTGCTTGGAACAATAGAGAATCCAGGTTGACTTTTTTATTCACTCATTGTCTGAAATTAGTGTCAAACTGAAACCTTTCAGGGCTGACCATAAAAGTGTGCCTCTACGACGAGTCAGACCACTTACCAGTCCATACCGAAGAGAAGACCTTCTACACCGAAGAAGATTACAGAGAGTTTCTGAACCGCCGAGGCTGGACATGCCTGAGGGATTTTGAAGGGTACAGAAATGTCGATAACATGGACGATCTCCGACCTGGTGCAATCTACAGAGGTGTGAGTTGAGCAAAACTGTTAAGAACTCCTCATAGCTTTGTTTTGAACAGTTTGAGTGATGATGCTGCTCTCTGTATATATTGAGGATACGGACCACTTTTCTGCAACTTTCTTTTTTCCAGGACATCATGTTTGTTTCTAGGGTTATTGTAAATATATCTGTATCCACACACCTTTTGATTACTGCACTCATTTTGCCTTGTGATTGATTCAATGTGAAATTGCTATGTATCTCAAGGAGACAACCTTGTTTTGTGTAAGTGCATTTTTCTCTATCGTCTTGGGCAGCTTTGCGTGTGAAATTACCAATGCTTTTTGCTCAAAGAATCTCTTGCTTCTAATATAATGGGAAGTATTTTAAGTTTCTCGGGGGAGAAAAACCCATCCAATACTAAGTGGTAAAGTGTTTTGGACTTATGACCAGTGTTCTAAAAATTGGACTGTACGGAGATTTTTGAGCATGGATGTGATTTTTTATGTAATTGCAGATTTTTCAAATAGATAAAAAAACTTGACACTAAAATAATTTATATTGATTGTGAATATATGACAATTTATTCAATAAAGATTAAAAACTAAAAATTAGAGAAATGTAATATAAAATTTAATCTTGAAAAAACATATAATGAGATGGGATGCCTTGGGAATGCTCATCCTAATTTAGCACTTAAATATAATTATATGAATGCCCTCTAAAACTTGGTCAAAACAAACACCATCACCTATGATACCCATGTTTAAATCACAGTGCATCAACACTCAAGAGTCAAGTCAAGTCCATAAAGTATATGACTAAATTGAAATAAAGTGCTTTACTTCATAATATCTTGAAAAGATTTGCAAATACAAGATGAAATAGGAACACATTTACAGCTCAATTGCCTCAATTTTTCCAGTCTCCAAACAAAGTGAACAAATACCAATCCTCTCACATCTTTCTTTTATCCAAAAGTTATGGAATGTGAATAAAAGATTCACTCCAAAAGCAAGAACTGGAAAAGAACAGAAAAAAAGGAGTTCTCTATCTCTCTACTCCTCGTCCCATTCATCGTTCTTGTAGGACACTAGAGTGTCAACCTTGTGTATCTGCAAGAAGAAAAAAGAACTAATCAGTCAGAAACCAGGAAATCGAATTCAGTTAACAGCAATTTACTGATTATTCACACTACCCTCCATCTCAAACTTACTTTGGTGTCAAAAGAATGCAATTTCACCATTTGTGGATTTGCAATGAGTTTGGGGTCACTCTCAATCCAAGTGAACGGTACTGCTGTATCAGTGTCGGTGTACGCCAACACATCAAACACACCTGAAACAGCAATCGGTGAGAAAATCGCATAACCAACCTCTATCCGAGCAAAATAAGTCCAACCAATACATAAGAAGCGGACAAAAGAGGTTATACATTGTTCGTCTAGGCATGGCAAGTAAGTAATGCTGGAAGCGATCTGACGCATGATGGCTTGTATCTCCCTCATGATTTCTTTGTCACTCTTCTCTCTCGACACGCTGGACTCATGACCAAAAATAAGGAAACCGAATATAGTCTACTATGGCGACAGAGAGAATTAGAGGGTGGATCGTAGATTTACCCTTTCTCGACAACCTCGTTGTCTGTTTCGATGCTGAAGTTCCACCTCTCGAGGACCTCGGTGGTTGCCTTGCTCATGATCACCAGAACCACCCTTTGCAACTTCCCGGATTCAAGCCATTCTTTATAAAAATTTAACGTTATAACATTTAGGTCATCAATCATGAGAATATAAACACATAAATCACAAAGCACGGTTTCTCTTTCCCAAGGAAACCATATATCACAAAACATAGCAGCGTAAAGATAATGGATCCTCGTAATTAATTAGAATAGAACAAAACTCAATTAGGTTTCTATATAGATATTTACATAGAAACCTAACAGAAAATTGCTTAGAAAATACATAATAAATGCATCAACAATCAAACAGAAGTAGTATGATCATTTGAATTTTGAAGTCATGGATTAGGGCAGCAGAATAGAATTTTAGTTACATTTTCCTCCTAGATTTCCTGGCAACCAAACAGACCCAAAATGATAAAAACACGGAAATAAAAAGCAGAACCAGCAAGAGTGGATAAAAGATGTTGACTCTTGTAACTAGTTCTTGTGACTGAGAGGTATTGAATCCTAGAAATGAACTAGAATAGAACAAAACTCTATAAATTATCCTTCTACATAATTTCCAAAGAAACCTAACAGAAAATTGCTAAGCATATTAATAAGAAGTACTGAGTACATCAACAATCAAGGAGACAAACAATATTGAGCATAAAATTCCTAGATTCCATTGCCGAGAACCTGGCATCATACGAAACAAAATGAAACTTCAACTCCAAAATCTAAATGATATTGACACAGCAAGTGACTAACAGTAGAAAAACATGCACATTTGAATTCTCAAGATGGATTATGTTAGCAGAACAGAAATAATTCCAATTTCTTCCTACATTTTCCCAGCAACCAAACAGACCCAAAATGCTGAAAACACAGAAAAATAAAAAAGAAAAATCAAATCAACCTGAGAGCTGAGCATTTAGATTCGAAATGAAGGACTTAACACCCTCATCCTGAGTAAGCAACATAGGAAGCCCATACTTTTTCACCTTCGCGAAGCTCTCTTCTGGGTACACCCCACGATTGTACAAAATACTTCACAAAATTTTCCCAGGAAACAAACAAGTCAATATCCAAACCAAAACCCAGAAAACAGAAACAAACAAAAAATCAAAATACCTGTTCGCGGCATAACCTGAAAAGGGGTTTCGCAGAAACACAAAAATCAGAAGAAAAAAATCTCCAAACCGATGAAACGGATCAAAAACACCATCTGGGTCGGCGATTACTCACCGAAGAACTCGCTGACGATCGCGGCGGAGCCACGGAGAGTGATTATGTCCTTGGCGGCGGTTTTCGAAGCCATTTTCGCCGATTCAAGTCTAAAAAAAGTTAGGGTTTTGAATCTAAACCAATCTGGAGCTTTCTTCAACTATATAATCGAAAGATTCGAGGAAAATAAATCGTGGATTTTGCAGTATCAGTGAAGTGGTAAGAGAAATTGTTAATTTTTTAAAAAAATTATGTATCGAAGTGGATATGAATTTGGGGGAAATAAAGGCAACGGCTAGTGATCAATTGAGACATTTTGAAATTATTGCGCCTTAAACGGTAAGAAAGTGGGCCCCACTTTGACATCTAACTGGGCCTAAAGCTATTAAAGGCCCATAGTGATTCGAGCCCAGCTGTATTAGTACACTATTGTAAAAAAAATTTCAGGAATTTGGATGTGCCCCTTAAATTCTGATATGTATACATAAACTGTGAAATTAAACAATAAAAGTTGTTTGGCTAAATGGTAAGTGTGTAGTATTTTATTTAAAAAATCCTAGGTTTAAACCTTGGAATTGATAGATTTTTTAATAGTTTTGTACTTTTTATTGATCTTTGGGGTTAAACCTATTTTGTGGGCTTTTAAAATGGAGCATAGTTATTATTTTTTTACTAATTAATTATTGTATTGGTTAAATTGTTTTTTTCATTTTTCACTAAACCTTTTATTTTGTCTACTACATTTTATTAATTAAATTATTTGTTATTTATTGAAAATTTGTGAATTTTTCAAATAAATAAATGCAGAGATTAAGTTCAAGGGTGGATCGTTTGATTAAAGAATCAAACTCGAGCCCAAACTATTAGAGTTTGTAAAGCTCGTGAACCGACTTATTTTGTATTTATATATACACGAAAGTTAAATTCAAACTTAACTAAAAAATAAATAATCAAGCTCGAATTAGTTTTTTTATATGCATTTAGTAATTATTTTATTAATAAAATTATTGTTTTTAATTAATTAAAATTTTAATATAAAATTTTGCCCCATTACAAAATTTTCTGGAGCTGTCACTGATTACAAGGTTTTAATCTCAAAAGACTTAAAAGATTGACACATGTAGGAGATAGTATAAATCATATACCAGGAGACTTCTTTTATTCTAGCTAATGACGTAAAAGAATTCGAATTATTATATTATCATTTTCGGCTAATTATTTAATTTGATTTATTTTTTTATTAGTCACCGGGTAGATTTTGATTAATTTTTTATTCTCTAATTTAATTTATCTTTTAATAAATTCTCGATTAATTCATTAATTCGATAATTTTTCGATTAATCCCCGACTAACGTCTAACATAATTTATTTTTATTTTCTTATTAAACAATTTTGCAATGAAAATGCTTAATATGATGGGAAGGGCCTCAAGAACATTAGGAATAAGTAACAGAGTTGACATTAATAATTTACCAACCATGGAGCCAATTTGTTGTGTTCATCATTACCATTTCAAGTCAATGCAATATATTGTTAATCAAATGGTTATGCTAATATGATATAAGTTAAATCTGTAGTGGTCCATTTACAAGAGCAATTATAAATCATCATTGAATATGTGAAGAGTGTGATCTACATGTGCCTACTTTTTACCAAAATCAGCTAATGTAATGTAAATTATGTAAACGAAAAATGTGTGCCCATATCTCTCTAGTGCATTTGTGTTGTGATCATGAGTGTCTTTAATTTATGGGCTTATGTGCTAATTTGCAGTTAGATCTCAATAATGCGAACATTTCAAGATTTTTAGTGGACTTGTTACTTGTAATTCACACCATCCAGCTCCTTGGCCCTGCCACATATCTTCGGATGCGAGTATAATTATATGTTAATGAAGATGACATATCAATCTCAAGTCGGGAAAGAAAAGTGAAAAGTTACATAATGTAGATACAAGGATAGTTGGCATGAAAAAGAGAACAAATGAAACATAAAGAAACAAGAAACTTGAAAATAAGCAGATGAATCAGACAATCTCCTTTAATTTGCTTTGACAATGATCATTTGATGAGAGCTGAAGAACTGAGTTCTTAGAGAAGCACTGATATGAAATGATATGCTGAAAGGAAGACCGACGACGAGAGACTATTTACATTCAATTTAGAAGGCTGATTATTTAGTCGTGAAGTCCAATCCAATACATATATTATCCCTTGCTTATGACACTTGAGTCAAGTTGGACACGTTCATGCATGTGGGCCTGTCTCTGCCTCTCACTAATCTTCTGTGTATATGTAGAAGTTCAATTCTACTATAACACGCGTAAGGAAAAACATTTATACACGTGAAAATGAATGTTGAATTAAAAACTCGTTCGTAAATGCATGAAGAAAATAAGTCTATGTGTAGAAGCATGAAAAATTATTTTTTTAAAAGTTGTCATATATAAATATAAAAATAACACTCAATTAATGATGTTACTTTTATTTTAAATGTTCTGCCTAATATATATGACCCAATTTTACAGGCAAGAGTTAAATTTTCTTGAAACAGAAACGGAAATGCTTCACGTGGTTGATGAATAACGAGCGAGGATTATCATGCTATTGTTGAAAAGTGGCCATGATATTTTGTGGGTGCATCACATGAAAAGTGGCCTAAAACTTTGCTTCTATAGCAAACCTTCACATGTATCTCTCTCAAACTATCCGGTAAGGATATGCTAGAAATAGAAATCATTAACATCCCTAAAAAAGGCATTGAGGTTACATTTAGAAAAAACCCATATAATGATCATAGCCAAAACAAGTATTGTGGGAACATTGAATATTGAGTGATGGTGACCAAGATTTGCAGAGCAGCACATTTGTGGGTGTTTGTGATCTTGCAAATATGGATAGTGAAAGTGGTGAAGTCACAGCAAGTTCCGGCAATGTTTATTTTCGGAGATTCCCTGGTTGATGTTGGCAACAACAACTACCTCAAATCCATTGCCAAGGCCAATTACATCCCCTACGGCTGTGACACCTCCGCCGGCCCTACCGGCAGGTTCACTAATGCCAAAACCAGCGTCGATATCATTGGTACAGTCTGTTTAATCGCTTCATTTTGACTTTCTTTGACTTGTCCGATTAATGCTCTGTAAATTTCGATTAATCTTTCAGTCTGATTTATTATATCTTAATTAATTTAAACTCTGATTACACTCCTCAACCAACCAACACATAGTGTTTTTTTTACGATATTGCTTTTTAAGTATCTAACTTCATTCTTTCTTTGTATTGAGTAGGAGACTTTCTTGGTGTGCCCTACCCACCAGCATTCGGAGATCCGTCCGCCGTCGGAGATCGGATACTCCGGGGAGTCAACTACGCTTCAGCTGCCGCTGGAATCCTGGATGAAACTGGCCATCACTATGTACGTGATATCACATAAAGAGATAAATATAAAAGACGGGCACAGTGTCGCACATACTTTTGCAAAATTATGTTATGAATCATTCAAAATTCGGTAAAACAAATGAAAAATAATCGCGCGATCTTTATCTTCAAAATAATACAATCGCCCCTACAAAATTATGTAAGTCTTATTCGATATACATGATTGATCGATGCAGGGCGATCGGTACCCATTGAACCAACAAGTTCAAAATTTCCAGACAACACTGAACCAACTACGACCCCTAATAGGGGCAAGCAACATGGGCCAATACTTGTCCAGATCAATAGCAATGTTGGTGTTCGGAAGCAACGACTACATAAACAACTACTTCATGCCGTCAATCTACCCGTCGAGCCGCGACTACAGCCCCGAGCAATTCGCCAACCTCCTCCTCGACCGCTACACCCGCCAAATCCTGGCCCTCCACGGGCTCGGCCTCAGGAAGTTCTTCCTCGCGGGCGTGGGCCCCCTCGGGTGTATCCCCTACCGCCGCTCCTCCGCCCCTCCCGGCCGATGCGTAGACGAAGACAATCGGGTCGTCGGCGCATTCAACGAGGGGCTCAGGTTGCTCGTGACTCAGCTGAACGGTAACAACCCGGGCGCTACATTTGTGTACGGCAACACTTACGGGGCTGTCGGGGACATGCTCAACAACCCCGCGAATTACGGGTTCAGCGTCATCGACAGGGGGTGCTGTGGGACAAGCCTTGGGAGCGATATTACGTGCCTGCCCTTCTTGGTTCCTTGTCCCGACAGGTCGCAGTTCCTGTTTTGGGATGCTTTCCATCCCACTGAGGCCGTTACTGCTGTTCTTGCCAGGAGGGCGTTTTCGGGACCGCCCGCCGATTGTTACCCTATCAACCTCAGGCAAATGGCTCTCATCTAGTTTGTTCATGTATCAATCAGTAATTGAACTGTGTTTTATCTATCAGAACCAGTGTTATAAAAATCTATGACTTGTCCGATTAGTCCTTAGAAGATTCTCTCCGACCAACTAGCGCCTAGCGTTTTTTACGATAATGATCATAACTATTACACAATATTTGCAGAAACTTCTTAGAATGGAAACCAGAGAATTCCCTGGAAATAGTTTACATCATACACAGAAAAATGTTAAGGCATGAGTTCTATAACTTGATAAAAAAAATCTGCAATGTATATATATACAATTTCGCGTATATACCGTAGATATCCGAAACCAGCAATTAGCGTACCCATTAAAATATGGTGTCTTGCAGCCCAGCATCACTCTACTACATTATTCAAGAGGCTGCTACTTTCAGCGTCCGACTGCAAAACCAGAGCATGCCAATCTAATGGTCAATAGGATGCATAATGAAATTTAGACAAAATGTGAAGAAACAAGTATTATCGTGTTAGAGAATATTTGGTTTGTCACTGTTCCTCGTTATTGGATGAGCAAAAGCAAATTTGTGCCTATTGAAATGGGATTCAAACATTTTCTCACCATTGGGTCGATGTCTGAGTCCAACATGAGTGGCTTCTTATTATGTACAGGAATGCTGCTAAATTTGCGAATCAAGATCTTGAAGCATGGCAGAAATGTTATGTAGAGAAAACCCATAATGAAGGGTACTGCAACGAGCCATCCGATCAACTGCAAGGGTTTAAAATAGATTTTGCTCAAATTTAGTCATTTAATTGAATTAATTAATATATCGAAAAAAGGATAAATGTCTCAGCTTAGTGCCAAGACTGCTATGCATGAGCATTTTGTGAAAGCTAAAGGATAACATAGGAATATCATATGCAGCATCACAACAACAAGGCAATTAGGAAATTCATGCACGCGTTCACTAGTGGGACAAATGCAAAAACTGGAATAGATGTAGATGTAGATGTAGATGTAGATATAAGTAGACAAAGTCAATCCTGCGATGCACCTCTAGCTTGTTTATTTGAACAGGTATGTTCATAGAATATGAGATTCACATTTGTCCTTACATATCTTTGTGTGGAATGAGATATGGAGCTTATAGTAAGGCAATCCAAATACTCACCGCATTGCCAATGCTTATCAGAAGTTGATGTGATGCTTGACCAGACAGCACCTTCTTCAGAGCATCGGAGGTTAATGGAAAGTGAGGTCTACCCGTGAGATGCTCCCCAAAGCGCAAGAAGGGGACAATCAAGCTTCAAGTACAAACATACATCAGTAAAATTTGACTAGTTTATTAGATGAAAAAGAGCCACTCTTCTTGTATAAGCCTATATATACATCACAATCTACCATATATCACAAAACTGCAAAGAAATAAAGCCGAGCATGCCAAGTTGAACTCGCACGCGCAAAATATACGACAAATCTCGTTTCCTCAATCTTTATCAGTACTAAGTCATTAACAGATAGCAAAACGCGGGTAAACTTGAAATCAGTTAAGATTATATTCACCATTGGACCAAAAGGGGATAATATATATGCCATTGCCATATCATCCCCAATAACAACGACGACAATAGTAATCAATACAAGAACAATGGTATAGAATACACATATTTACCTTAACTCTATGGGAGTGGCAATAAAGTTAGCCAGCAACAGAGTTGGAGAATGGCACAACGATCTGAGTAATGCAATAGAAATCCCGCATAAAAGCACAGTGACCCCTGGCGATCACATAAACAGTTCATCCCAAAGATCCATACTTGCATTCAGTAACAAAACGTCCTCCCAATATAGTAGTAGAGCCATTGTGCAATACTAACAACCAACACAGCAAATTTCAAAACAAAAATTATAAAACATCATACCACAAATGGGAAACACTCCCAAGGTGAACCCGAGAGCGGCGGAGAATGCCAAATGCTTTGGCTCTGCTCCCCTGAAAACTCATGAACAAAACTCAAATCAGCCAAGTTGGCTTGTAGAATCATAAAGGAGCAATTTTTAATGTGAAAATAATTTCTTCAAAACCTTGTTGAACACAGGAACATCATATTTGAAAAGGGTTTTGATTCATTTAAAGAAATGGGTTGTATATCAACCAAACAAACACATAGATTAATAGATAGATACATATAAATGTGGAGGAGATAGAGGAAAAAGTAGAGGACCTTCGGAGGATGGCGAGGAAAGGGTCGACGAGCTTATTATGGAACCACGACGAGAAGCAGTTTCTGTTACCATTTCCAGATGTGGCGGTCGCCATTTATCGTCTTCAAAATCAAAATCCAAATCTAAATCTAAATTTCATGGGATCTGTTCTTCGAATTTGGGCGAATCAATCCGCTTGGTCCTCCTGAGGCCACCCAGTTGATTCTATGTATCCACTGCGGGACAGCCCACTGTCATATCCTGTCCTTTTCCCCTTTTATTTATTTCCGTATATACTTCCAAAATAAATATTATATCCATGTAAACCAGATTTACATATATATTAAAATCATTAATTAACGTTTAACGATATCGCTAGTATATAAATATACAAATTAAATCAACAACTATATTCTTATTTCAAACATGAAGTCGGCAGTGAGATTAGAGGACACATGTAATGTACCCATTAAAAAAGTATTAAATTCATCCATCTTCAAATCAGAGAACCACAAATGTCAGGTCTCTCTGTTCAGTTTTGAACTCTCCAATTGATGAGAGTTGATAAATATTATTTTTCATTCCGTAGCAAAGAAACAAAAACTAGCCATTCAATACGTAATATTATATTTTTTTAAAATCAATCTCAATGCACGAGTTATCTGAAAATATTTGACATTTCTTTGGGTGAGTGAGTAGCCGAGCACAAATATTGATATAAAATTTGTTGATAAATCAAACATCTCTTTTAAAAAAAAAACAAAACCTTTATTAACTTCTCAAAAAGTACATAAAACCACAAACAGAAACTCCATATGGAAGCACTAATAAACACCAACAAACACCATGAAGGGTTAGCTCCTCGGTTCATCTCATCTGAGGGTTTCACGGCTCGATTCGTAAGTATGTTCAGGCTCACGTAATTTCAGACCGAAGAATGCAAACAATATCAATTCCACAACGAAAAGCGCAACTAACCACTAGATTCAATACAAAACTGAGATCTATCAATACCCACAACACCGCTAAAGACACTAACAAAATAAACCCACTAAAATACCAAAAAAACACTAAACAAAAAAACTCCCATCGAATATGTCACGGGCCACAATCATCGTCCCTCCACCATCGCGTCTTCATACTGAGTCCTCAACGCCGATAAATATGCCTCCCCATCATCGATTCTTGTTCTGTCGCAATCCTCTAGAGACGAAACAAGCCGCTCCACATCGAAGACGGACCCAACCCCGCAAGTCGAAACACCTCTACGGATGAAATCCTAGATCTGGACTAATTTTGGACCATCACGTCGTCAAAATTTACACTTCTATCTCTTCTCTGCCTTGCGCGACCAGCCTCCTTTCCCTTCCATCGACCACACCGCTCGTCACAAATCTAAAAGCCATCATTCGAGACAAGCTCCTCGAACAAAAAACCTCACTCAGAATACATCTCCGGCCAGCACGTAGAGAGACACACCAGAGGAGTTCGAGTGACTCTGTTCTTTGTGCAATTTCGACCAGTACCAGAAGAGTTGCCGAAGAACAGAGCTAACCCCAAAAAACATTCCCACAAGCCATAACACGTTGAAAACCTATCGCTCGAGACAAAAAAAGACACCAAATAGCTAACGATTGTTGTCAGAGAGCAATGACTTTGTCGGCATAGAGGAGAGCAAGTCGAAACTCTAAACTCTAGAGAGAAAAAGATGAACATTGCAAGAGATTGATTTTAAAATATAGGTATGTTAAGAAACTCTTATTTATTATTTAACAATGTTGTAAAAATTCTCAACTTAAACGACTAGTCTTCGATTAGTCTTGAAGACTTTTTACGATTACTCAGCAGTTAACGTTTTTTACAACATTGTTATTTACACAAGTGAAAAAACAAATAACATTTGATCGATTCAATCTAGTGTACACTTCTTTGCTATGAAGTCCTTGACTTCAGCAATAAACAGATCCGACTCGGGCATATCCGGCACCGCATAGAAGCCGTGGATCCCGCCCGGATACTCCACCAACCTCGCCTCCTTCCCGCTCCTCCTCAGCCCCTCGCAGTACCTCCTCTGCCAGTCCTGCAGCGGGTC
>JAYMTP010001101.1:0-26433 GCA_036897365.1 Geranium brycei | reverse complement strand
CAAAACCTTTTTGTTTGAAGACCCGCTGTGATAATGAGAAAGATTTCTGCACATACGTACAAATCGGTCAATAATATCAGAATCAGATGAGTCGGTCCATGATAATTTGATGACTTTTACATTGTTATCCGTCAATGAATGTGTCATCCACCCTTATCATAGTAAACGGTTACCTTATTATAGTAAAAGAAAATGGATGTGCTGGTGATAATATATGACGTCAAAGGAAGAGCAAATAATTGTTCTACAATACATGTAAAAGGAGTGGTTCCCCTGCTCTTCAATACCATCTTCAATGAAAGAGACATGAATTTCCGTTATTCATGTTTCTTTAATTGGATCTGCAATTTTCTTGAAAGTGTTATTGCAAGCAAGAGTTTGTCTAAGACATTTCATTGGATGAAACTTTACTTCAAACGGTAGATGCTAAAAAAGTTTGATCTAGTATTGATTTTTCATAGTATTTTATTTGCAGGAGCGTCTGCTTGAAGTCGGATACAAAAGGAATATGTCTGATCCCTCCAGTGGCTCAGTTTGGCCCTCTGCTATTTTGGGTGACACCCTTAGAATTGTTTTTCAGAATCTGCTGCTGGAACCTAATGAGGAAGTTTTGCAGTGTTCAGAGAGGGTTTGGAGGCTCCTTGTTCAGGTTTTTCATTTACTGAACATTAATTTATATACTTGATGTCTGATCTGTGTATCAGTGTATGTAGTTTACTCTGGATTGCTTAGACCAGCTAGGGAATTCTGATATCCCTTTGTTTATCGCATTTCTTGGATTGTCCAGACCAAGTTCTTACGCAGGGCATATTGTGTGACACGTCTATTTTCTGGACCTTGTCTTTAATCAGACAAAACTTGTTAAGAGAGTTGGATTAGAGTCCAACTTATATTACTGAAGAGTACGGAAATTTTAGTATCAAATATGCTAAGGTTCAGATGACATGTTCTGGCCCTGGATAGCATGGTTAATCACTAAATAGCTGCAGGAAGGATCCTGAAGCTTTGTTGAACATGCAGTTGGAAAAAGAATCAGATATCAAACACATGAATATTGATCTGTTAGTGTTTAAATTTTGTTTGTTGTGAAAATGATTTCGATTGATTTGATTACTGATCATACATAATATAGCTCACCAAAAACAAAATCTTTCGACTTACAGTTTGGCAACTCAACTCAAAAACCTAATTTTCATTTCTGTACTTGTACAATAGTTTAATGGTGTTTTCATCAAAAATAATAATTTAATGATGTTAGTCAAAAACAAGTTTGTCTGATAGGCGTGTAGCTTGTTCAAGGCTTTGTTTTTGTCTTCACTTTGAAGTATAGGATAAAACAGGCCTTCAACAATTAACTTAAATTTTTAGTTGAGTCGGAGTTGGCCTGTGCAAAGCTATAACGTGCTTCAGCGAGTGTATTATGAGCATACAGTAATAATCGGGACTTCCATTATCAGGTCAAGCTTTTTGTTGAGACAATATCTATAAATTAACTTGCACATGACGTTCTTTTAGAGAGAAAAATATTGGTTAGGCTTTAGCTATGAACTCAAGCTTTTAGCTCAGTTAGTCTTCAACAGCTACTACTATGGGAAAATATGTCATACATATTGAGTTTTGAGATTTGTTTCAGTACTGAATTTACTTTGGGCAGTTTCCAACTGAGAAAACAGTTTGTGTCTGATAATCTGTAGCCTTAGTTAAGGAACAACATTTTGTATTAGTGTATGACCTTGGAAAAAGAGTGTATAACAACATCATACTTCATTGGAATGGGTAGGGGAATTTTGGAAGAGTTTTATTTTTATATTTTTATTTATCTGAAAAACTTCACTAATTGTGCATAGATTTGATGGCAGATACATGCCAATACCTGGTTGTGCAGGATATAAAAATAAACAAAATATTATATGTCATATGTTTTCATTATATATGTAAAATTAATTTTTCTTAAGTCCTTCATTAACCTTGTCTGATTTGATGACAGTGTTCAGTTGGGGACTTGGAAGCTGCTGCAAGGTCATATGTATCATCCTGGATAGAACTTGCTACAACTCCCATTGGTTCCCCATTAGATACTTCAAAAATGTTTTGGCCTGTTGCTCCTCCTTGCAAGAGTCACTTTAGAGCAGCAGCAAAAATGAGAGCTGCCAAGCTTGAGAATGAATCTTTCGGACACATAGGTATAAATTCCGGAAAAGTTGCAATACCACTAGAAAGAAGTGAAGATGCATCCATCAACTCAGTAAAGATTATTGTTGGTGCTGATGCGGATATGTCGATTACTCATACTCGGGTAGCTGTTGCGACAGCCTTGGGAATATTTGCTTCAAAGTTGCATTTAGGTTCTATGCAATATGTTATTGACCCCCTATGGAATGCTCTTACCTCATTATCTGGGGTCCAGCGGCAGGTATTTCATATGCATTTTGACTTACAATATGCCAATATCAGGTTTCCTGTCCTCCACCTTGTTCTATTCCGTGCTTCCAGCGACTAACTACTCTCTTTTATTAGGTGGCATCTATGGTTTTGATTTCTTGGTTTAAAGAAATTAGAAGTAGGAGATTCTCTGGAATTGATGGGATTACACCTGCCTTTCCAGATCATCTTAGAATTTGGTTGATGGACTTGCTAGCTTGCTCTGATCCTGCATTCCCTACGAAAGATTCACTTTTCCCTTATGCCGAGCTTTCAAGAACATATGCTAAAATGCGCAATGAGGCCAACCAGTTATTACGGACTGCCGAGTCATCTGGCTTGTTTTCAGATATGTTATCTAAAATTAAAATTGACTTGGAAAGTTTGAGTACAGACGATGCAATTAAATTTGCATCACAAATTCAACCAGTATGTAATGATGATGCTGAGAATCAAACTAATTCGAGGCACATTGTTGATGACGTTGAATCATCTAAGCATCGGCTGTTGACAACATCCGGCTATTTAAAATGTATCCAGGTACGTTCAGAATGTATATACGTTCTTGATATGTGTAGTAAGCTGCTTTAATTGTACTTGTGGTCATTCTCTCTTGAATCTGCATACATTCTTTAGATTTCAAGGCAATATATTATATATAGAATACTTTAGGATTGGATTGGCGCTATGTTTTGTTAGCTTCTGTACTAATTCCTCTTAACATGGCCGTCCTTCACAATAATGTCGCCAATATGCATTTGCATGTATCAATATAGCTCCACTCTTATTTGAATGGAATAAACCTTGACCATTTTTCTGTTGCTTAACACATGTTCTTTCCGCAGAGTAATTTGCATGTCACTGTCTCTGCATTAGTTGCTGCTGCGGTTGTATGGATGTCAGAGCTTCCTGCACGACTTAATCCAATAATTTTGCCTTTGATGGCTTCAATAAAAAGAGAGCAGGTATTGTTTCTAGGTCCCACCAAGCCAGTTGACTTTGTCTTATAGTCAAAGAAATACTATATAATTTAAGATAAGAAAGTCTGAGATTCCAAGACTTGAAATCAGACAGACAATATGATTACATTACATGGTTTATATCTGACATATCTTGTTCTTTTTCAAGGAGGAACTACTGCAACAAAAGGCAGCAGAAGCAGTTGCAGAACTTATATGTCATTGTGTTGGTCGTAAGCCTGGCCCAAATGACAAGTTAATAAAAAATATTTGTAGTTTAACTTGCTCAGATCCTTCTGAGACACCTCAGGTTGGAGTCATCAGTTCCATGGGAATTGTTGATGACCATGATCTGCTTTCCTTTGGGAATAGTATCAGTAAACATAAGTCAAAGGTTCAGGTGCTAACTGGTGGTGAAGACCGTTCAAAAGCTGAGGGATTTATTAGTCGACGGGGGTCTGAATTTGCTCTGAAGCATTTGTGTGAGAAGTTTGGGGGCTCATTATTTGATAAACTTCCCAGACTATGGGACTGCCTCACTGAAGTAATGAAGCCTGGCAGTATTGCAGATGAAAAGGAAATTACAGTGTTCATTGAATCTATTAAGGATCCTCAGCTTTTGATAAATAATATCCAGGTGATTACCAACCTTGGGATTTTTTGTTTAAGAACCTGCACTGCGTTGTTATAGTTGTGGATGATAAAGATCCGATTCAACTAAAAGCTTTAAGTGATAGTTGATGGCCCATTTGTATTTTATTTTATTATACTCTTAACAGACCCCCTCACGTGCAAGCCTAGTATTGGTCTCTCTGTGTGATCCATGAACATCCCCACCTTTTTACCTTGTTTAGAGTTTTTTTATAATTAGGGTAAGGTCTGGGATTCGATCTTGTGACCTCAGGGTCTACAAGGTTCTAATACCATTTTTGATGACTGATTCAACTAAAAGCTTAAGCATAGCTATGGACCCACTTATTAGCACATTTGTGTCATACTCAAGCTTCTTTGATATCTTTCTCGTTCCTTACCCTCGAATGTATTTGAAGTTTTTTTTGGGAACCCACTGGAGTTAATGCTCGACCTATTGGAAGAATGATATCCTAAATGTAGAGCATGCCATATGTTTGAGTTCATAATTGGGGGTTGGGGAGTGCTGACTTACATATAATTGAATCCATGTCAATCTTGACTCTTCTGCACAAGATTGCTTCCTATTTTCTTTTTAAGTTTCCCCTCTCAGTGTTAGAAATGGCAATAATAACTTTTATTTCTACCTTCTCTCCAGTTGGTCTTCATTTACTTACTGTTTAAATTTCTATTTTATCATTTATCATCTTATATACTTTCTATGGTTTCTCCTCCACAGGTGATACGCTCAATTACTCCAAAGCTGGATGAGTCACTAAAACCAAAACTGCTTACTCTTTTACCATGCATATTTGTATGTGTTCATCATTCCCATGTTGCCGTTAGATTAGCTGCGTCCAGGTGTGTCACTTCAATGGCCAAATCAATGACAACAGATGTAATGGGGGCTGTAATTGAAAATGCCATTCCCATGTTAGGAGATACAACTTCTGTGCATGCTAGGCAAGGTGCCGGGATGCTTATCACCTTGCTAGTTCAAGGATTAGGTGTAGAGCTGGTTCCTTATGCACCTTTGTTAGTTGTTCCTCTCTTAAGGTGCATGAGTGATTGTGATCATTCAGTCAGACAAAGTGTGACACACAGTTTTGCTGCCCTTGTACCTCTTCTTCCATTAGCTCGGGGTCTTCCTCCACCTCCTGGACTGAGCGATGGGTTATTTGGAAATGCAGAAGATGCCAAGTTCTTGGAACAACTACTTGACAACTCGCATATTGATGACTACAGACTCTGTACTGAATTGAAAGTGACTTTGCGGAGGTAGTATGCCTGTCCCTTTATAAATCCTATAAGCATTTATTCAACATGTGCTGTGTATGTGCAATTGCATTTTCATTTATTACTCTCTCTTTGAATCAAATAGAATCATAGTCTCATCTCATCAGTCAATCTGACACCTTGTTTTGTTTTTTATGGTTTCTTGTGGGGAGCGTCAAAAGCTGCTAAAAACTCATCAACCACAAAGTTGCATCCCTGGAGATTCATCATCTTAAATTCTAAATCTCAACTTGACAACTTAATTTTTCATCATTGCTTTTCAAAATTCTGATGTCCATTTTGTTTTCTTAATTGTGCATTCTCTCCATCTCATAATTGATTGTTAGAATGTAACTTCAATAATTTCAATTCATCTCATGATTGCATGATAGAAACAAACTGTAAATTATAAATAAAAAGAATCTACTGTGTGGACTGATCTGTAACCTAGGAATACCAGTTTATGCATTGCATTTTATCTATCCTTCTGCCGCTATATTTCTCTATTAATTTCTAATTTATTTTTTATTCACATGTAATGGTCTAGGTATCAACAAGAAGGTATAAACTGGTTGGCTTTCTTGAAACGTTTTAAACTTCATGGTATATTATGTGATGATATGGGACTTGGTAAGACCCTCCAAGCATCAGCAATTGTAGCGTCTGACATAGCAGAGCACCGTGCTGCAAATAATAACGAGGATGTCCCGCCATCTTTAATCATTTGCCCATCTACGCTTGTGGGACACTGGGCCTTTGAGATAGAGAAGTATATTGACGTTTCTCTAATATCTACTCTTCAATATGTGGGATCTGCTCAAGAGCGAACTTCTCTCCGAGAAACTTTTAATAAACATAATGTCATCATAACATCCTATGACGTGATTCGCAAAGATATTGATAATCTTGGACAGTTTCTTTGGAATTATTGCATATTAGATGAGGGTCATATCATCAAAAATGCAAAATCCAAAATTACGGCTGCAGTAAAGCAGTTGAAAGCCCAACACCGGTTGATACTAAGTGGAACTCCCATACAGGTCAGATTAATTTGCAGAAGTCGTTAAACATTGAGAAATTTACAACATGCCTGAGTTTTTGCATTCTTGTTGCAGAACAATGTCATGGACTTATGGTCCCTTTTTGATTTTCTAATGCCTGGATTCCTTGGAACTGAAAGACAGGTAACATGTCATAATACTTATGTCTTAATTCATTCTGGTAGATGAGTACTGAGTTCATCAGTATATTATGCAGTTATAGGTCATGTTATGTCTGAGGTGTCTCAGTGTGTTGAAGTGTAAACCCACGTTGGAGAAATATGAAGAAAATAAACGTAATACACAAGCTAGGATCGCACCCAAGTAATAAGGTTCACCTTTTAGTTGTGGGGGCCGGCCCAGTATATTTGGCACAAAGATGTAAAGGTTAACATTTTTAAGATCGTATTTTGAGTTTTGACGGAATTCAATGCTAAAGTGGGTTTGTTGTTAACCTTTACTACTACTGATGTTGAACTTGGCTGTGTTTTATCATTTTTAAGTTTCTTTGACCTCAATCTGTAGAGGAAACTACATAGTTTGTTTGGTATCTAGTTGTGGTGCCCGACTCAATATATTTGGCACAAATATGTAAAAGTTTACATTTTTAATAGTGTATTTTGAGTTTTGACGGAGTTAAATGCGAATGTGGGCCTCTTGTCAACCTCACTGCTCTGATGTTGAACTCAGCTGTCTTTTGTCATTGTTAAGTTTGCAACATTGGCTTATTGGTATCTAGTTTGATCCAAACAAATTCCTTCCCACAAAATTAACCTAAATCAATCTATTTGAGATACTTTACTTTGCCTTCCATTTATGGATATCCCTTGAAGGCTGATCAACATCTTATGTCATAGTGTTGTCTTACTGTACTCTTCTCTTAATTGTTATAAAGCAGTATTAGCTCAATTGCCGGTACAATTAATCATATAATGTTACTTTTGGCAGTTCCAAGCCACTTATGGGAAACCGCTGTTAGCAGCTAGAGATTCCAAATGTTCTGCAAAGGATGCTGAAGCAGGGGCACTTGCTATGGAGGCATTGCACAAACAGGTTTTGTGTGTGTGTGGACATGTGAGCATGTATGAGCTTAATTCCAATCATAGCTGAATGTCTTTGGCAATTGCAGGTCATGCCTTTCCTCCTGCGCCGAACAAAAGATGAAGTCTTAACTGACCTGCCAGAAAAAATTATTCAAGACAGATATTGCGACCTGAGTCCTGTCCAATTAAAACTGTATGAACAATTTTCTGGTTCGCATGTCAGACAGGAAATCTCAAGTATGGTAAAAACCAATGATTCAGAAGTTGCTGGAGAGAAAAATGTTGCGTCACCTAAAGCATCTTCACATGTCTTTCAGGTAAAGTGTTTTGTATTTTCCTGCATCTCCAGTCTGTCTGTTCTAAACTTATTGTAACCTCTTTTTCATGTTTCAGGCACTTCAATACTTACTCAAACTCTGTAGTCATCCTTTGCTTGTTCTGGGTGAAAAGGTTTCTGCGCAGCTTGCTGGCAATTTATCAGACCTCTTTCCAGAAAATTCTGACATTGGTTCAGAGCTCCATAAACCTCATCACTCTCCCAAATTAGTTGCTCTTCAGGAGATTCTGGAAGAGTGTGGAATAGGTTTGGATGCCTCGTCTTCTGAAGGTGCTATTGGTGTTGGACAGCACAGAGTTTTGATATTTGCTCAACATAAAGTAATGTTTGTTTTCAATTTTTTACTCCAAAAGTTGGTTTTATTTTTTTGGTCAAGCACCAGAAAGTTATATCTTTCATACTTCTTTAGATCTGATTGTTTAACAATGACAATCCGTGCAGACTTTCCTGGACATTATTGAAAGAGACCTCTTTCACACTCATATGAAGAAGTAAGTTTTTTATTCCTTCAAATTGTTAATATGTTATGCCACTATTTTAACTGTTCGACTGATGAGAGCTTTAACCATACTATAAGCAAATGTACAATAGCATTGGTTTTTCTTCACTTTTTCACTAGTATTTTTTTCTTTTGGTCCATTACACATTCTATGATTCAAATAGCTATTTACATACTTATTCATGGCCTAGAGACTTGAATCCGTCGTGCCCAATAACATTTGGCTTGAACAGCCAAGTGTTGGTATAGTAGCAAACTATTGTAGCTGTACTCTTGTGTGTGTTCTACCAATCAAATTTAGATGAATCTTTTCCTTAACATTTTAATTAGTCAGAGACTGATTATGTACATTACAGTCGTGACTTGGGTCGTATATCTTGTCAGTTGACAGTTTCCTAACATGTATCATGGCAAATAAATTAGAGCATGCGTACAAGTATTCTACCTTATTCTAGCTAGCACATTATTGTTGCCTAATAGTTAAAGATTGTAATTCAAAGCAGTGTCACATATTTGCGTTTGGATGGGTCAGTTGAACCAGAAAAGCGTTTTGACATAGTGAAGGCTTTCAATTCGGACCCAACTATTGATGTATTGCTTCTCACTACACATGGTAGGTTTTCACTTCTTTTCCGTATACTTGTTTGAAGTATATCTAGTTATGATTGATGAACGGTAAAATTATCTATGTGCAGTTGGTGGCCTTGGTTTGAACTTGACATCTGCCGATACCCTCGTTTTCATGGAGCATGACTGGAATCCAATGCGAGATCATCAGGTAAATTTACTTTCTGTAGGTGCATTTGTTGTTTGACCTGTTGGATAGAGTTTTCCTTATCTTGTAGTCAAAATTGTCTTTAGGGGTAGTTACGGTTCACTACAGTGTACTATGCGTGTTTTTCAATTCACTAGTGTACTTTTAAATGTATCAATTTAATACCTACGGTTCGGTCCGGTTCTAACTGAAGAATCACTCAATTACTTTGTCGGTTATAACTGACCCGAATCCTCTATCTGTGTCAGATATGGTTCCCACATATTGAGAACTGGCTGGTCTGGGTCGGTCTGGTTCTTACCCTATTGGTTTAGTGAACCGGACCATGGAGACCCTACCCATATCCATAAGGGATTTACCTTATCCCATGTGTCAAAGACCACCCTAGAATTATTTATATTATAAAAGACTCAGTGACCTATCAGCGTGATAGATCGCATAGCAACTTGACTCGCTGACCTATTAGCGTGATAGATTGCATAATAACTTCTTATTCTTCACATTTTGTCATAGTTTGTCAATGTTTGGAAGGATCGTTGACAGTGTTTGTAACCATGTGCATGCTGCTTCGGCATCAGTATTTATTTGTATTAATTTTTCTCTACATGATACGGTGCAGGCAATGGACAGAGCGCATAGATTAGGGCAAAAAAAAGTTGTGAATGTCCATAGGTTGATAATGCGTGGCACCCTGGAAGAGAAGGTTATGAGCCTCCAAAAGTTCAAAGTATCGGTAGCAAATGCTGTCATCAATGCTGACAACGCCAGCCTGAAGACCATGAATACAGACCAGTTGCTTGATCTATTTGCATCCGCAGAAACCCATCGAAAGGTAATTCCGATTGCATTCTTATGAACGACCCTCACAAATGTGTTTCCATAAATTACATGGCACTCTTGCATATAGTCAATAGCAATTAGTTAGGGATGAGGACATTATTTGGGACCTTGCACTTCAACTGACATGATATTTAACTACCTAACCTAAATGTCGGTCTAGTTGCATAAACCGAATGGTTATTTATATGTTGAAGAAACATACCTTATACCTTATGCATATTGACTTGCAGGGGGTGAACTTAAAGCGTTCAGATGGGAACTCTGAGGGAGACCCAAAACTGGTGGGTACCGGAAAGGGTCTAAAAGCCATACTGGGCGGCCTGGAAGATCTTTGGGATCAATCACAGTACACGGAAGAGTACAATCTTGGGCAGTTCCTTGCCAAGCTTAATGGCTGACATGTCCCTCCCACCACCACCATACTCTGTACAGTGTATATTTTTATATTTTGGAGTTAGGCTGCAAATTTTGACTAATGTCCGAAGCTTCCTTCTCAATTATTTATATTTTCTTTTCTGTCCGCTTCTTTTTTGTTAACTTGTTGTGGGAGAGTGGGGCAAGATGGTTTGAAGAGAGATCAGACCTGGAGATAGATTATTTATAGGTCATGAAATGAAAACATTTGTAAAGTCTGGATAATGTTTATCCTCAGTGTCAGGTCCTCTATCAAATCTAAATCATTCATTTTGCAGTTTTATAAAGTTCATTCTCGTCACATGAATCAATTTTGTTTCGTCTGTATATAACTGGTTGTATACAACAGGTTAATATTTTAAGCTTTTTGGTCAGAAAGAAAATCAAGTTCTTGCAAATTCATTAGCTATCATAGAATCATAGATGGATCAAAGAACACCGCAGAGGAAGAATTGAAGGCCAACAACATGAACAAAAAAGCTGCAGAATTGTTGAAGCTGATATTGGAAACCTTGATATGAAGATTAGGTTTCTAGCAGTAGAGCTTCAGAAGTTTGATATTTAGCGAGAGTGTGATATGTATGCATATTTATTATAAAAAAATTAATTAAAACATTTTAATTGAAATAATGGGTATATTTAAATACTTACATTTTGTACGAAAAAAATCAAAGTTATCCTCACCCTCCATAGCTTAGAAAATTAAGAAATATACTTGCGCGAGAAGGAGAGAAGAGTTCGGAGTTCTTTGTGGTCTCGTTTCAAACTTTGGTTTTGTTGTCATTTTTTTAGTCAAAATAAATTAAACCAAATCAAACTGCATGAGTGCTTAAACTGGCCGTTTAGACCAATCTAATTGAAGAAAAAGAAAAAATTGTAAAAACTTTTCTTATATTGTTAGTTTATCTACCCTATTTTTATTGCAAAAACTTTCCGTTTATCTTGTAATTATTTTCAATGTTAGTATAAATCCATTAAAAGAGACGGAAAAATTCAAAATATATTAAAAAATACTCATTACCACTTAGTGTGTATACAATTGCAAAAACTCTCCTTATACTATAGTGTATCCGTATATAAAGTGATTTTGCAAAAGCGACAAATGTTAATTTTGAATATATTTTGAAATTTTCGTATATTTTAATGGATTTATACCAACATCGCAAAAAACTATAAGTCAACGGAGTTTTTGCAATAAAATAGCGTAAGGAGACTATATGTAAAACTATAACAATATAAAGAGAGTTTTTGCAATTTTCACTTCAAATAAATTAGCAAACTAATTTTTATAAAATCAGGTAATCTAAAAATCGACGCTTAGGCGTGTCCTGGACCGATTTATAGAACACTGCTCCCGCCCCCGAGTCGCAACTCGGCGAGTCCCTCCAAGTCCAACTCATCGAAACCTTGATGCCCGTCCATCTATGTTGTGTTTGTTTCTCAAAAAGCAAGAATAAAGTGAAGAAACAGTTGGTGCGACTTTCGTAGCGTCCAAAATCTGGAAACTCAATCCACACCCATTCACTTCCCAACCATTAAAAAAGAAGAAACATTTATCCGAAAATCGCCAAAACTTATGCCAGAGTTCTTGGGTAAATACAGGCATTCATTTGAAAATTATGAAGTTATTTGCTTGTATTTTGAACTGTATACATTCAATGGAAAGACAATTAGAAAACTATATGGAGTATTTTGGACTTTTCAAATCCAGTTTATGTTAAGACTTAACTCCCGTTATCTTATGTGTAACAAAATAAAAGTCGAGATGTCGGGTGAAAGTTGGATAAAGTGATCCGCAATTAGTTCGGTTTTGAGTCTGTTCGGTTCAGTTTTGAATCAAATCGATCAATTCGGTTTTAAATGAAAACCGAAATTGAACTGACAGAATTCAGTTCAGTTTTGAATATATCGGTTTTGGTTCGGTTAATGATGAACCACGTCTTATGAAATTCTCACATTGTAGACCGTTTTAACTTATTATTTGACTTATAAGTTTTCGGTTGAACTTACTTTGAACCGATTTTCATTAAATTATCACATTTGAGCCGATTTTAACTTTTTTTTGCTGGCCCAATATTTTTAGGCCAAATTAATAAACATCGATGACTTAAGATGAGCCACATGTCCATATCAATCGATTCCCAATTCGATTTAGTTTTTTATCGATTGTCATTTTATAAGCCGAAGTCAAACCGATGAATTTCGGTTTAATTCAATTTTGAGCCAACTCAAATTGATTCTTTCAGTTAAGTTATTTTTTGGCTCGACTCGGGCTCAGGTGAGTTCGGTTATTTTTGAACACCCCTGTATGTAATTGCCCCTTTTTATATCACCAATTTCAAAGGAAAAAAATAGGTTGGAAGTAAATTAGGAAAGCGACACCGTATCACTATCAAGTATTCCCTCTCTAGCCCTAAGTATCGTTTATATCTCTGCCGCTTTTTCTTCACACACTTGCTCACCGCTCTCACGACCCACCTCTGTACCGATTCGAACCCTAACTCGTTGATCTTGATCTCTCCGGCCACCATCATCGTCTCCGGCGTCTGTACTTCTCAATATACAGGTATTGTCTTTTTCCGATTTGTCTTTGATTCCTGCTTTACACACTTCCAATTGATTTGGGTTTTAAAAGTTGCATTATTTGTTATGATTGTTACCATCCATTGGCATACTGATTTTGCATTATCTGGAGAATCTGATCAACCCTTTATTTGCATTAGATTTTCTGTATATATATGTTACGATATAAAGTATTTTGCAGCCTAAACAAAATGATTTTAAAGGAATTCTGTTTAGCTATATTTTCCAAATATATTGTATTGCCGTTGTGTTGAGGATTGTGATTCATCAAATGCTCAAAACCATATCATTATCTTTGACATGCCAATCTAGCTAAGCTTAAATTTGCTTGTTATTAGGTGTTCTTTAGCCTAAAACTTTAAATTGGGATTAGTCGCTAAATTAGGAATTGATTTTTAATGAGCCGTCATGTCAGAAGAATTGACCTCTTGATGTATGCTAGCAATTTTGGTGACAATTACCTGATGTTATGTCAACGGCTTAATGCTAAAACCAATTAACTTAAAATTGGGTGACAATGGAACTTGTTTAGACCCATCACTCCACTTCATGAATTGTTTCTGTGGTGATGAAAGTTTGTACATTCATATAGTTGATAACTTCTTTTTTCTGTTTGTTTATCTTTTAGTAGCTATTGTGGTTTTTACTGATATCTTAGTTCATATCTATCAAAGGACCTGATCAATTTTTCACCTTCCTTATCTCACTCATATCTTTATTGTCTTATTCTGTGTAACACAGCCTCAATTTTAATATGAACATTTTGATATTTTGGGCTGGCTTATAAATATATTACCTTTTTCGCAGGTGCTTTGTTTCTTGTGCGGTGAGTTTTACTAATACAAGATGTCTAAGTTTTGGACCCAGGTTTGTAATGCTGAGATTTTTTCAATCTCAGAGTTAATTTTTGTACCACTCGATGCTTTTAATCTTCAGCAAGGATAACTGAATGCATCTTGTTGTTTTGTTATTAGGGTGGCAGTGACTCAGATGAGGACAGTGATTACAATGAAAGTGAAATTGAGGATGAGGTTGCTGAACCTGCCTCTCAAGATCCTACAAGCAAATATCTCCGAGGCAATGCTAGTGATAGCGATGACTCTGACGGCCAGAGGCGTGTTGTTAGGTCTGCTAAAGATAAACGCTTTGAGGAGATGTCGGTGACAGTTGACCAGATTAAGAATGCAATGAAGATCAATGACTGGGTCAGCTTACAAGAAAACTTTGATAAGATTAATAAACAGCTCGAGAAAGTCATGCGAGTCACAGAATCTGAGAAGGCACCTATGCTTTATATTAAGGCACTTGTCATGCTGGAGGACTATCTGAGCCAGGCTTTGGCTAATAAAGATGCAAAGAAGAAGATGAGTAGTAGTAATGCGAAGGCCTTAAACTCAATGAAACAGAAACTGAAGAAAAACAACAAACTATATGAAGATATGATCACTCACTATAGGGAAAATCCTCATATTGAGGAAGAAAAAGATGTAGATGATGATGAAGAGGAGGACGAAGAATCTGATTCAGAGGTTGAAGAGGATCTTTCAAAGATGGTTGCCAGGTCAGATTCTGACAATGATGAAGATGACGAAGATGGTGATAGGGATAACCAAGATGATGATGGGGTCTGGGAGAAAATGATGAGCAAAAAAGATAAGCTTATGGATAAGCAATTCACAAAGGATCCTAGTGAAATCACATGGGATATTGTTAACAAGAAGTTCAAAGAGGTTGTGGCTGCTCGAGGTAGGAAAGGAACTGGAAGGTTTGAACAGGTTGAGCAACTTACATTCCTTACAAAGGTTGCTAAAACACCTGCTCAGAAACTTGAGATTCTCTTCAGTGTAGTCTCTGCTCAATTTGATGTTAATCCAGGTCTCAATGGACACATGCCCATAAATGTGTGGAAGAAGTGTGTCCACAATATGCTTATTATTCTTGACATCCTTAAGCACAATTCCAACATTTTGGTGGATGACATGGTTGAAGTCGAGGAGAATGAGTCCCAGAAGGGATCAGACTATAATGGTACAATTCGGATCTGGGGAAATCTGGTTGCCTTCCTAGAAAGGATTGATGCTGAGTTTTTCAAGAGTTTGCAGTGCATTGACCCACACACACGTGAATATGTTGAAAGACTTAGGGATGAGCCCATGTTATCTGCTCTTTCTCAGAATGTGCAGGAATATCTACAATCAGTAGGGGATTTCAAAGCCGCTTCTAAGATTGCTCTAAAGAGAGTTGAGCTTATCTATTATAAACCACAAGAGGTATATGAAGCCATGAGGAAACTGGCTGAGCAGACTGCAGATGGAGAGGAAGGAGCAGACCCCAAAGTTGTTGAGGAGAGTAGAGGTCCACCTGCTTTTGTTGTCACCCCAGAGATCGTACCCCGAAAGCCCACTTTTCCAGAGAACAGCCGCTCCATGATGGATACTCTAGTTTCCCTGATATACCAGTATGGTGATGAGCGGACTAAAGCTAGAGCCATGCTCTGCGATATCTATCACCATGCTCTTTTGGATGAGTTTTCAGTTTCCCGTGACTTCTTGTTAATGAGTCACTTGCAGGAGAACATTCAGCATATGGACATTTCAAGCCAGATCCTTTATAACAGGGCTATGGCACAACTTGGTTTATGTGCATTTAGAGTTGGTTTGATTACCGAGGGACATAGCTGCCTTTCTGAGCTATATTCGGGTGGAAGGGTAAAGGAGTTGCTTGCCCAAGGGATCTCACAGAGTCGATATCATGAGAAAACTCCAGAGCAGGTATCCTTGTATTCTGTTATCAGCCATTCAATCTTTTCGATTATCCATATTGTTTTGACCGTTGCTCCAATATTTGCATGCTTTTGAGAAGTAGCAGCCTAATAGAAAGAAGGTTTATTAGTCCATATGACGTGGCTTAATTAATACAGTTTTCTTCTGATTGCATTGGAATACCCCGAACCATGGTATTGACTATACTTCTGGTTTTGTGATCAGATGGTTTTTTTATAAGAATAGGTCACGAACACATTTATTGCTGCACGCTACAATGATACTTGATTGTTTTGTTTTGAATGCAATGTTCCCTCGTGTGTACATGAACAGTTAGTGGTATCATATAAATCAGTCAGCATTTGGTTAAGGCTTATGTTTTGTGTAATAAAAGGGAAGCTAGGGATAAATGCTTGTTGTGTTCATTTCAATAAAAGCTGCATTGCCGTGTACATTTATGCATCCACCCAGCACATTTGGAGCTCCATCACAAGTTTGTCTTTTTGCTGTCTGTATCCCATCCCATATTTGCTCATTTGTATAACCTTCACAAGAGCAACATCATTACACATTCATGTTTTAGTAAAATCATATGATAGGATTCGATTTCTATTGAGCTTTGATTGTGCTTTTAGCTGTGTTTAAACTGCTGTCAACATATTTTATTCCAGGAAAGACTGGAAAGGAGGCGTATGATGCCGTACCACATGCACATTAATCTTGAGCTTTTGGAGGCTGTCCATCTGTTGTGTGCCATGCTTTTGGAAGTCCCCAACATGGCAGCAAACACTCATGATGCTGAGCGCAGGGTTATAAGTAGGGCATTCCGAAGGTTGCTCGAGGTGAGTGAGAGGCAGACATTCAAGGGTCCTCCTGAAAATGTTAGGGACCATGTAATGGCTGCCACCAGGGCCCTTAGGATGGGCGACTACCAAAAGGCGTATGATGTTATCTCATCCCTTGATGCCTGGAAGCTTGTCAAGAACAGCGAGAATGTCTTGGAGATGGTCAAGGCCAAGATCAAGGAAGAGGCACTGAGGACCTACCTTTTCACCAATTCATCTTCCTACAATTCCCAGAGTTTGGATCAGCTCACCAAAATGTTTGACCTCTCAGAAGTCCAAACTCACAGCATTGTTAGCAAGATGATGATAAACGAAGAGCTCAAGGCAAGTTGGGATCAGCCGACAAAGTGCTTGGTCTTCCATGATGTTGAGCACACCAGGTTGCAGGGTCTGGCGTTCCAGCTATCAGAGAAGCTGTCGATTCTAGCGGAAAGCAACGAGAGGGCATTAGAGGCTCGTCTAGGTGGCGGCTTGGATCTACCTTCAAGGCGAAGAGATAATCAGGACTATTCTGCAACGGGAATGGCCCCTAATGCCAATAAGTGGCAAGACAACCAGGGAAGGCAAGGTGGTGGCCGCACAGGAGGGTACAGGGCATTGGGTCAAACTGGCTATTCGAGAGACCGAACAGGATCACGGGGAACGGGTGGATATTCTGGGGGAAATCAGAGCACGCGCTATCAGGATAATGCATCAGGCAGGTCTGCTTATCAGACTGGCTCCAGGGGATCGCAAATGGACACTTCAACTCGCATGGTCAACCTCAACAGAGGTTTAAGAGCTTAGTAATAAATTTTCACCCCCCATCTTTTATACAGGTAACTTGGTGCTGCTAAGTTGAATCGGTTCTGCGAAACTTGAAATTTATTTTGCTATTGTTTTCATTGTCTGAACTAGTTGAGCTGTACTCTCTCTGGCATGAGAATGAGGCCTGTTTATGACTTGTTAAACCTTGAGTTTGTTCCTTTATGTTCTCGTATCAAGTTTATTTGTCAAGTTTTAATGAATGTTCCTGCTCTTTCATTGTCTATTGATACATGCTTCAGTGGCGGCTCAACTTCCATTTAGGCTCAACAATAAAAAGTATGGGGTATTTTTGTGGGACAATGAAAAAAGTGAGAATATATTTTGTTAAAATCTCTATTTTTTTTAAATGATATAATTGTTCATCAAATACAATATTATATAAAATCAAAAATATCATTTTCAAATTTTCACTCTAATTCTTTGATTATTAATATAAAATTTTAATTATTTATTCACAAAATTTAGTGGAGCTCTAATTTTTAATTTCTTTTGAAGATTAGGTCGCTGAAAAAATTATATATATGGAGGAGTCAAGTTAGTCTCAGGTGTGTTTATTTTTTTCATTGACAAGTTTTTTTTATCTGCGAATCAGGAAAACCCTCTGTCAGTATCTGAAGAGAAAATTCGTATGTACAGAGATTCGAAATTAGGATCTCACATATATTAGTGTGAGCTTCTTACCATTTGGGTACATCGGGACATACTTTCTTTTACCATAACAATAAATTTTTGTAACAAAGTATGGTGTTGCTTGCTAGAGTGAAATATTACATAACTTTATTTTTACAATTCTTCATTTAATAACTAAAAAGTGTAAAGTTATTTGACTGAGAATTTTCACATTGCATCTTAATTTGTGGAAGTACATGAACATTTGGGGGTCAATGACATTGCTTTTCATGAGATGTTACTGATGATGAACTATAATTCTAACTCCTAATGATCTGTGACCTCGGGCACCTTGACAGGATATTCGTGGATCATTCGAGACCAAACATTAGAGGTCTCAGGTTCGATCTTGGAAGTGCACTTCCACACGACACTGTTACATTTGAAGCCACTCCCAAACCCCAACTGCCACACCCTATCCCCTCTCTTGACCCTCCCCTTGGCCTCCAGGTAGCTCAGCGAGTACCATATCGACGACGACGACGTGTTCCCGAACCTGTGCAGCGTCATCTTTGAGGGCTCCACGTCGATGTCCTGCAGCGCGAGGCTCTCCTTTATCCCCTCTATCACCGCCCTCCCTCCCGCGTGTATGCAGAAGTGATCGAACGCCTTCTTGAAATCGGGCATGTAGCTCGCTCCCCTCCCCGACGACAGTTTCTTCCTCAGGACAGCGAGCACGAAGCGCCATTGCTCGGAGTAGGGCAGTGCCAGGGCCGCCAGGGTCGCCAGGTTTCTCTTGAGCGCCTCTCCCGCTTCTTTCACTATTGATTTTGCCAGCCTCACCCCGACATACCCTTCCTCGTCCTCTTCTTGTATGACACACTTGTAGGAGTCGTCTCTCGCCCCCAGGTGGGTCCTCACCAGGTGCTGGAGCCTGGTGTTAGGATAAACAGTGAGGATTTCCTATTATTATTAGTTGAAATAATTGCATTTAAGTACACTTGACTTAACGAAATTTGTTTTGCACATAAGTACATTCAACTTTACTTTTGGCTTGACACTTCACCCAAATTCTTATTTTCTTTTCGCATATAACTCCATTATAGATTCAAACAAAATGTAAAGTATACTTATGTGTAAAAATACATAAATAAGGATTTTAGATGAACTAACAAACTAAACAAATGTCAAGTGTACTTATATACAAAACAAGTTTCATTCGTTGTACTTCAATGTAATTACCCATTATTAATTTTCTTATTTTAGCTTCGGTCTATTCATGTATAAATGAGTCTCTCTTATTGTATTTCACATGTGATAAGACAACATCAACATTACTTATACTACTATGGCAAACATGTATTATATAGTACGACATTATTGTAAGAATGTGTTATGTTGTTTGTTCATGGCAAAAAAAAAAAAGTATTTAAAATTTTTCATTTTTGTGTAAAATATGTGTACTTTTATAAAATAACGAAATTGTCATTGAAAATAAAAATAATTTATTTTCATAACTTAACTATAAAAAAAAAGTTTTCACTTAACAAAATGTGTTCTAAAAACTATAAAAAAGTTTTAGAACACATTTTTGTCACCTGTACTTGGCGATGTCCTTGTCTTGCTTCCTGTTGGACAGCAAGATGGCGGCGCCGCCCATCCTGAACAAGCAGTTTGCCAGGATCATGGACTTTTCCTTCCCCTCGTACACGTTGGAGCTTATCGACTCGATGCTCAGCACAAGCGCCACCTTGTTCTTGTGCACCTTAAGAAGATCCCTCGCCAGCGACACCGACAATATCCCCGCGCTGCACCCCATCCCGGACAGGCTGTAGCTCATCACATTGCTCCGAAACCCGAAATGATTGACGATCAACGACGAGAGCGACGGGGTCGGACAGAAGAGGCTGCAGTTGGTGATCAAAATGTCGATGCTCTTCGGGTTCACGTCGTGCCTCGCCAACAGGTCCCTCACGACCGTGAACAGCACCGTCCTCACCTCCTCCATCGGCGCGTTCAAGGTGTGGTCGGGAGGTAACGTGTGGAACGCTTTTGGAACGTATGTCTCGTTCCCGATCCCGGATCGTTCGAGGACCTTGACGAGGAAGTCGAGGGAGGCGCGGTCGAATTTCTCCAGGATCTCGGAGTGCTCGATGAAGGTCGATATCGGGATTCGGAAGTCCCTTACGTCGCGGTAGCACTCGAAGTCTACGAGGTAGATGTACTTTGGCTTGAAGAGGGTGTATATGGTGGAGGCGATGAGGAGTGTGACCGCTACGAGTTTGAGGTTTGGGAGTAGGAGCTGGGCAAGGAGTTGGTCTGCTAATGAGAATGTCAAGTCCATTTTTTGTTGCAGTGATGTGTGGATAAAATGTTTTCTACTGCAATAATGTGGAGGTTTTTATATGTCAAGTTATTGATGTTTCGGGGACAAAACAGAATGTGGGTGCAATATGGCGTGTTTGGCTAGTTTCGGCTTTGTTTACGGATGGTTGAAGGGTCATGACAATGACAAGGAGATGAAATCAAATTATATGGATGTAAATAGCTCTAATTAATTCTCTCTTTCTTATAATGAGAGATGTTACCTGAAAAGAAATAAATGATATAGAAGAAAATTGGGTTTATGTAGTTTTTCAATAATGTGTGGCCTTAGAATTCTTATTGGAGAAAATAAAAAAATATAACCTACAAGTGAGTTAAACCTGGTTACATAAGTGATACACTTACTATTAGAGCAACTCCAATGGAGGTTGCTAAAATGCAAAATTTATTGTTATATATTGTCGAACAACTCCAACCCAAATTGTCAAATTTTGATGTGAAAATCAATCATTACAATTTTATAATATTTTAATAATAAAAATGATCTCTAATATATTATTTTAGTTCGTTTATTATAATTATAATATGTAATAAATTGTTACAATAAATAAGTTTTAGTTTTAAAACTTTAAATAAGTTTTTATTATTTATTTTCACACATTGTTATTAATAAAAAAATATTATATTAAATGGTTTCATCTATCAACAAGGCATGCATTTTCCTAAATCTCAATAGCTTACATGTACGAGTTTTATTGATCTTAATGCGGGTAATGAAGAAATAGGTATAATTCTTTCGAAAGACCAATTGTCGTGAAAAAAGAAAAGGAAAAAAATATTGAAGTCGAATATATAAAAAATAATTGAGCAAAATGAGTGGCTTGTTCAAATTTTCAAATAATATGCAATCCATAATTTAAAGATAAAAAATAAATTAAATATTAAATTATAGACATGTAAAACAAAATTGTTATTTGTTCAATAGTTAAATAATTTGTTATTACCTTAATGTTAAATGTTCAATACTTGGTGTATACAATACATATTTAAATTACAAAACCATTCTTACAGAATAGAAATTGTATTGAAAAATTAATAAAATAACAATATAAATTTTTGCCAACTGCTACATGAGTTGACAAATATGCCACCATTTGTATTAGATTTGATAATCTGCATTTTGCAATGCAAATATGCAAACTCCATTGTAGATGAAAGTTGTCATTTTGCCATACTTTTGGCAAAATGGCAACCCCATTGGAGTTGCTCTTATGTCATACCCTAACAGAAAATAAGTAACCCATATTAAGGCTAAACTAAATCATCAAAGTCTGAACATTGAATACCGTGGGTCAAACTGTCAATGACCTCTTCAATCGCTGGATCCTAAACCAAATATCAGAAAACGAGATTACTGCACACACTAATTTTAGGAAGATCATAACCAATTCAATGCATATCCAACCATGTTTTTTATACTTAATTCTTTGGGTAAGATTAACATGTTTGTTCAAGGGAATCTCTTCGAAACTTAGAATGTGATTTGCACTAGCTCAATAAATTGATTCTTAAATTGTCTTCAACATATAATAACCCATTTGACCAAAGAGTGGGAATGATGAGGGAAGATGCAGGGAGTAAATAGTCAACCCAAAAAAGTTGGTGGTTTGGTTTGACAATTACAAAACATACATCCATAGCCCCTTCTCATATGCATCAACTTCATCGACAGTAGTCATCTTTATTCACGAGCTGGCTAGCTTAATCTTGGAAACAATTGGCACCTCAATTATGGGGTCAAAACCATGTGCTCAACACACCAATATTAATGTCCCCCACTTGAGCATGCGACAATCTTCACAATTTAGTCCACAACTTGCCTGACCTGAGAAAGAAACCATACAGATAAGATGCAGTCAATCAATCAACAGTATTGTTAAGAAAAAACAACCTCAGCAACAAAGATTTAACTTTTGTTTTCATAAAGATACAATATCCTATGAAATCTCAATTCGATACAAACAAACAGCAGCAACTACAAGGCTCTTATTCTAACAAACTAGCACTACATGGCACATGTACAAGTTGCAATAAAATCTCCTTTCTTTATGATAAAAAGACCCCCACAGTTAAGAAATCTCTATATATGAGTTATGGCATGTACATCCAAAGCACAACTAGTCATGCCCAGTTGCTGCAAAGCTGGCTTTTTTTTTTCTGGTACAAGACAAAGATCACAGACTAACATATCATGCATAACTCTAATCAGCTCCTATAAACATATCCTTTCCTCTTTTATTTCTATAAATTCATATCATCCCACCTTCATAATCCAGGCTACTTTGAACCAAACCCAATATTCATTATCTATAAAAACCCAACGCACAAGTCCCTCATGGTCTCTTCTTTTTGATAGCCACTGCCCAATACATGGTGTCTGCTTTCACAAGTGGCTCTCCCGAGCCCGACACTTTCCCCAAATTCTTCGACCGCTGGCTTGACGAGCAAAACCAAAACCTCCAAGACCTCATCGCCGCTTCTAAAAACATGGAAAACAACGAGCCAGGTCGAGGAGGGGACAAGACAGAGTTGCGTCCCCTCCTTGACCGGGTTGTCAAGCACTATGAGCAATATTATCAGGCCAAGTCAAGGTGGGCTAAAGAGAACCCTCTAGTCATGTTGTCACCTTCATGGACGAGTTCTCTGGAGGAAGCATTCCTCTGGATAGGAGGGTGGAGACCCAGCATGGCCTTTCACCTGCTGTACTCAAAGTCCGGGTTGCAACTCGAAGCTAGGCTTGAAGATCTGATCCGCGGGTTGAGTACAGGGGACTTGGGGGATCTGTCCCCGTCGCAAATGACTCGGGTGGATGAGCTACAGAGGAGGACTATAAGAGAAGAGAAGGAGGTAACGGAGAAAATGGCGAAGCAGCAAGAGACAGTGGCAGACACGTCCATGGTTGAGCTATCCCATGTAGTGTCTGAGATGATAAGGGAAGACCAAGAAGAAGGAGAGGAAGGGAGGCGCGTAGATGTTAGTGGAGTGGAGGACAGAGTTGAATCGACCCTGGCGCCCAAGGAGGAGGGGATGGAGAACATTCTGCATAGAGCTGATGATCTAAGGCTGAGAACTCTTAAAGCAATCATTGAGATTTTGACTCCGTTACAGGCCGTCCATTTCTTGATTGCTGCTGCAGAGCTGCACTTGAGACTGCACGAGTGGGGGAAGAAGAGAGACGCCAAGAAACAGCAAGCTAGTGATGAGACAGTGCAGCCAAATTGATCTACATGGACGAGTTAATTTGGGCTATGTGTTCCCTCGACTCCAACATGATACATTTAAGATCTAAATAAACTAGTCTGTTGGTTAAAGAGTAAGATCATTGATCAGATTGTAGTGTGTCGAGTAATGTAAGCTTAATCTTAAGTAGAGAACACTGGATGTTCCACAGTGTCAGGCAGTTGGAATTATTTGCCAACCATTCCTTCTCCTTAATCTTTGTGCTTTCTGAACAGATTTAAGACTTGGTCGTAAAAACAGTAAGTAAGAGCGATTAAGAGGCCTACAACAGCACCATAAAAAAACTTGAGAGGAAACATATACTGCAGTAATACTATAACAAGTTCATAAACTCCCATCTCATACTCTGCATGAACTTACAGCTCCTCTCAGTTCGAATAAAAAACGAGACTATGATAAGAGTTTCTAAACTCATATAAACACGATACAAATGTTGAACGAAGAATACAAAGTATCTCTGCATCAACTAACTATAGAACATTTTTATTTACCAATGTGCAATAACTGGTTCAGAATCTTATCTTTTATCAATGTTTGTAGACCATAAAAATGGCAGCATGCGCAGCAGGGCCAACTATGAGAAATGCACCAACCCACGTATTGAACAGTTGCACCAAACAAATTGAAAAAATATTGACAGTAAACATGCATAGGAATATAGGATAATATAAAGAAAGAGGAATAGAACTCACAATAACTTAGTCTGTAGTATGTACAAGTCTTGTAGAGCTGTAGGAAAGGCTATCCCATCCCTTTATAGTCTGGTCTTTCCTTTGCTCCCACTCACATTGCAATAGATCGCTACTTGTAAATATGATGTACAGTTCCACTTGACATCAGTTGCAGCCGCGTCGTAGTATCATAAATGATAGTAGAAGTAAATATCACTTCCGAAAACCAAAAGGAGGTACAGGTTTCATTAAAAGAAGTGGGCAAGAAATCGAATCTACAATTATCAATCAAACAGAGAGATTATAGCGCAAGGTGCATGTCCTAGTGTCCCAGACAATGGTAGAAGCAAAAATACTAAAGTTGAAACCAAAAGGATTTAGACATTTGTTACCGAAACCAAACGAGTAGTAGAAAGATCACTCGAGAAGTTACCAGCAACAAGTAAATGAAAACGATTAACATAAATTTCATTCAAGGTTCACATTTGTACAAAAGCAAGCGTGAACTAGCAATATGTGTCACTAAAGCAGTAGCTTCTTATATTCAAAAGGTTGTAAAACTCAAAGTGCAAAGCAAAAACAAGACAACGACAGAAATGAATATATACCAAAACATTGTAAAACAAATTGCAATGTCCTCTTTTAAGGCAAGAAAACACAACCTAGTTAACAATGACATCATCAACCTTAAACCACAATGCCAAAAAACAAGCCAACATCAAAGTCTCCCAGCGAGCTACTCAAATCCAAAATTAGGTATACTTACAAATTGAAACGAAGATTAAGATACAAAATAACAATTATAAATCAATGAATCTGCCCAGATAAACCCAGATCATGAAAATTTGACCCGCCATGTAATAGTTCTGTTTCCATGAATTCTTTGTTACACAGAATCACAATCCTTCATTTTCCCCACAACCAAACAGATTTACAAAGGCATTACAGAAAAGAACATTCAGAAGCAAAAAAAACGAAGACAAAATGATAAAAGCACATACAAGATTTAGTAAAAGCACATACATACAAGTTGCAAAATGAACTGTCTCATTCAAAAGGTAAATTTCATTTTCGTCCTGCATAATTAAGACTGTAATTTACAGAAATTCAATCATTTTTCGTATGAGCTGTCTCGAGAGATTTTTCAATTCTGTCCCCACTGATTTTTATAATTTAAAATGCTGCCACAAATGATTAGACACAAGTTGTCTCACAACAATAACGTAAATTTTTAAGGGGGTTATTTTCATAACACAGTATCAAAGATTTTATATATTTGGGATCACAAATTCAAATACCATGAAGTATGGTACCAATAAAAGAAGAGAAGAAATGGATAAAACATGAGTGTTCCTCCATAGAAGAAGTATCCACCTTGTTTTAGTGGTTCATGGCGAGATATGCAATGCCACTCTCATTGTATGTGTATATATTTTATTTTATTTTAAAATTAGTAAGCATCTCTTGATATAAGATGACAACTTTTTTTTTAAAACCCATCATTTTCTAGTTACAAGTTGTCTTTAAAACAGGAATTTACAAGGTAATAAATATATTATCATGTATAACAAATATGGTGTAAAGCCGATTTTTGTCGTTCTCACAACACGAATCTAGCACAAGTAATATAGGAAAGTTATGTAACCCATGTCATCTCCACGGGGATTAACAAAGGGCAATACCTTGTGGTTCATGTGATTAAGTTGGTCCGATGGGTAGTTATGGTGTAAATGCAATTACTAGTTCTTTTTGTTGCTTTAGGCTAAGTACTTATCAACTTCTATTTGCAATGATGTGAAACTTGTATGGCAAGCGACTACGAGCAAGTATTCAACCAAATTATCGATCTACCAAAAAGGCTTAGGAAATTAATTCATGCAACGCACACAAGGGATCTTGATTCGAGATATACATTCCAAGCGATTAAGTGTGGTGATAGTCAATCGTCCTAATGTTGATTTCGTCTCTCGACGATGAAATCAACCTAAATTGAGATGTTCACGACTCTCTCGAGGTCGATTCCAACTCAATCCGCATTACTCACGACGATTAGCAACCAAGGTCTATAGGAGGCTACCGAGCAAGGCCTCGATCCTCCTACCTCGGGATTATTTAGATCCGCCAACTCACGTCTCTCTCGAGGATCGAGTAATTGGCCAAAACAAGACTATCCTAGGTCTCCAACATAGAATATCTCTATCCTACACATTCAACCACGGATAATCACGAGTAAATCAAGCAATCCACATCACACACCGAATTCACCTAGAACTAATACCTCAAATTAGAAACTCCATA
>JAYMTP010001100.1:0-26437 GCA_036897365.1 Geranium brycei | reverse complement strand
AAAATAATAAAACATAAAAAACGATTTTTAAAAACAATTTTTAATTTTTAATTTTTTTTCTTTAAAAAATAATATTAGAATCAGTTATTATTATTATTTTATAAAAAAATATGTTTTTAAAAAGTTTTTTAAATTTTTTTAATACAAGGGCATTTTCGTCATTTTGATCAAAAACTAACACCGTTTGGCTTATGTGAGAAATTGGTAAACTTCAAAGACCTGTCAGAAAATATTAGTGAAACGAGGGAAGTAAGTGAAAATCGCGTATATTACGAGTGAGGTAAGTTAAATTTTCCCTATTTTTAAAGTATCTACTCCAAAAAGAATTAAAAAAGAACAAACTGTGGTCAGTACTAAATCAACCCTTATGTTGATATCTTTACCATTCTCATTTGGTTTATTTTGTTGGTCACAAATGAGGTTTAGGTCACTCCATGTGTAATTGCATAAATTAATGTTACATGAGAAGCTTTAAAATACAATTGTTATTGAAGGAGACCAATTGATGGATGATGGGCCATCAGATGAGATTATAGGGTGTGAGGCCTAATGTTTACTAAAATGATTCCAACTATCAAATTCAAACCAAATCTTCCATTTTTTATGATAAACAAGGTTACAAGATTAGGTTAGTACTAAAAACAATGTAAATCAACACGCGTAGGCGATCCAACGGTCAGTTAGCTAGTGAAGTACAAGATCAATTAAACATTTCCACCATAATATTAGGATTAAAAATAAGAATTATTGAAGATGATGAGGGTGTATTATTATTGATTGTTGAAGGTGTCACGTCATTATATAATAGTGCAGCAGGTGCTATCTTTATTTATCTGCTATTCGTAGGTTGATGTGGTTTTTAAGTCATATCCAAAACCTTATTTATTTGCTCTCATCAACTTTTCAACATAAATGGCCCACTCGAATTATGGAATTCAATAGTGCTAGTTAGAGCCACTGCTTGTGTTTATTTTAGTGAATGATTGTCTTGTTTGTCCATAAATCAGCTTGTAACTATGCTCGTAATATAGAGTAGTGTAGTCTCTTCTTGTTTATAAATTAAATCCCAATATTAAAAATTTATAATAGCCTTATTTTTCAATATCATTTGGATGTTGATTGCTTACCCTTTTTGATAAAGAGAATCCGCGTTATATGATAATTTACAAGTAGAATCAGGATAACAATAAAGTCATTAACCAAGAAGGTGTCTTTCGAAAATCTACCAAATTCTCGTATTTTAGTCGAGGTCTCAATGTTTATGAGGTAACGTTGGGATTCGCGTGTTGTAGGTGTAAGACGATAGTATTATGTTACTGCTCCTTGCATCGAAAGAAGTATTTTAAACTCTCATAACATTTGAGTGTTCCCTCTAGATCCTTCCTCCTCCAAAGTGACTTCTCCAACTCACTTTGATCTCGTTGCAAGTGCTAGGGAAACATGAAATCTTTGTAAACGCTTGGATTTCACTTATACGGCATGTGACGAGTACATAATTCAAACATTTCAATGAGTACATCATCTTTTCAAGTCGTTCCCTAAGTTTCTTATTTATCTCAATTATGTATTTTACTTTATTTGTATTGTTTCCATGAGTTTTATCTTCCCAATTTGAGAATTGACTCTCTCTCCTTTAAAATAATTGTTATTGCTTATCAAAAAAAAGTATGGACTAAATTTTTGTTTTGCTTTTGCTCTTTCACATGAGATTCTTCATCTAATATGCTTCACTAAGGTGTTTGAATAAGTTTGTGTATTATGTTATAAAGTATTTAAACATATATACTGATTAATTTCTAAATGGGTGAGACTGACTGATTTATAGTACTATTGTGAACAATGAATGACTCCAAGACAAGTTTTCTAGGCAAGTGGGGTTTTGGAAATAGATAGATGGTTGGTTGCACAAGTTGTTGATGAGCATGGTGGTAAGTCATGTAGGAATTGTACTAAGTTTTACCATATTAAACCAACCATGGTGAAAAGAGTAAATAAATAAAAAAAGAGGAGTGAATTTGAATGATGCAATGAGGTAAAGAAGCAGTACAATGATCTGAAAAAAAGTCAGGATTGATTGATATTGATATTGATATTGAGCAGTGAGTGAGTGACGAGAGAAACAACGAGAAATACACAACAAAAAGGAGTTGTAATGAGTCCAAAGCAAAAAAGTTAGAAATGTAATAGATGTATCATAGGGTTCTTTGTACCATTGCTCCTTCTTTTCATGCCATGCCTACCTACATAAGATGCCAAATTACTCACAAGCATTTCTGTTGCAGAAATGGGTCATCATTCTCATGACCCATTCATGTCTCTAAAACCTTTCTTTTTCTTTTGTTTTCTGTCCAAGTATTGAACACTGAGGACTAGAATCCAAACAAGAATCATTCTTGTGTATTTTAATCATCAATCTCTCTCAATAGGGTAGTTGGTTTTTGTTGATGAACTTCAAATCATGTAACATTTATCATGTAAATTATTTCACACTATTCACAAATTACATAAACTGAATGATATAAGGGGATGTCACAAAATACAACAATTATTGAAAGACCAAAGTCTTATAACACTTGGTTAAGCACAACATAACTGCATGAGCTAGATTAGAACATTATTGGTCTCAAACAAGAGAGAAAAATACAAAGTTTTCATCACAATATGCTAAACCCAAACTGCCAAATACAAACTATGCATGAATACACCAAAGGGTGTGACTACTATCCCCTTGCCCGATTCTATATAAGCTCAAGTTGCAAAACATAGTTGACAAGCCTAACCTCAGATTTGAGTTTAGGCAACTAACAAGAACCAGGATGGTGTTCGAGCAGATCAAGGATAGGACCACAATCAGTCTCTTGTGTATCACTTCAATTAAACAGCAGAAGGTAAATATTTTGATTGAAATCCATAACAAGAAAGCTATCTTATCAAAGCAGTCTTCCAAGTCCAAGTAAGCATCTTACCGGGTTTATGGGACATGCATAACTTGAATGGATTGCAACATGTCCGAGACAGCAATGACGAGGTCACCGGATTTAATCATCCCTCTGGCCTTGAGCAAGGAGAAGGTCTTGTTCAAGTTGCTTTCCATATCATCAGCGAAGCTCAGACGGAAGGGAATCAGACCCCATTGCAGGTTCAGACGCCTTCTTACAGATGTAGTGGTCGTAAAAGCAAAGATTGGGCAGTCAGGTCTACAACGTGACAAGAGAGACGCCATATGGCCAGTCTTTGTGTACACAAAAATTGCGTCCACCTCTAGATTGTTAGCTGCAAAATTACAACCACACACATATCAAAATTCGAGATTATTACTCAGATACATCACCCCTAAATATAGGTTTTTGCAGGAGTTAATTTCATCTTCTAAGAAAGGCGGACAATGAAGAAACCAAAAAATTAATCCAGTGAACTTGTTCTATTTCCAATAGTTTGAAGAGACCGACTACGATGACCCAGTAACATAAAATGCCTTCTCTTTCATGAGAAGGGCAGAGGGAACTCAGATGTCAAGAGATATGGGGATGCTGAGGTTTTCCAGGAAATGCTACAATGCATAGCATGTAAGTCATTATAAAATAAGATTAGTCATGCCCATGCCACTATTAGCATATTTACCGAAAATGAATCTTTCCTTATGCACTAGATTAGTGCACCCCCTTTGTCCAGATTAACAATACCACCTTAGAACAGAGATGCGTTATAACCAGTACAGTTTTTTTTTATCAGTAATACTCTGCCCACAAAGCTTGAACCTGAAATCTTGCTCGAGGAAACAGAGCTCTTAACCACTTGGCCCAACACAGTAAATGACGAGAGAATTACTATGACATTCAAATCCTTCCTCAGATTAACTATGGCAATACGGCCAGACATGAATAATAGACCTATGCATGAGAAGAGCCAAAGAACTTAAAGAAATTTCATCAACAGAAATTTAGAAAAAGAAGTTACCCATTTTAGCAGCAGAATTGCAAATCTCAACTGAAATACTGTCTGAGAATGAAGATCCTATATCAGGAAGTTCCATTGATTCATGGCGTTTCTCTTCCCTCCACCACTTCTCAATCCTTACGCTGACACTTCGAAGAACAGTCAAGGCCTTCTCTGGATACTGGCCCATGGCTGACTCACCAGAGAGCATCAGAGCATCCGCTCGCTGTCTAACTGCTTCAGAAACATCGGCTACTTCAGCTCTTGTTGGTGTGGGGAATTCAATCATTGACTCAAGTAGCTGAGAGGCAACTATAACTGGTTTGTTTAGCTGCCTGCAAAGCTGAACAGTCCTCTGTTGCGCTGATGGGACCTGTTCCAATGGTATCTGAGCACCCAAATCTCCCCTCGCCACCATAGCTCCATCTGATGCTCGAATGATCTCTTCTAAGTTCTTCAACGAGTCTATACTCTCTATCTTTGCAATCAAAGCAATATCACTGAAATATCAAATTAAAATTTCCTTGTCACTTTAAAAGTACTGTTGTTATACTGATTTTCAAATTATGCCAATTAAAATATTGTTGAACATGCAACAAAAGGAGCATCGTTCATTATTTCTTCCTGCTACTATATTAACTTTTCGGTGACAGAATATTCAAGGTTAGAGAATGTTATGACTTTCATTATTAGTGCAGTGATCATAGACACAATGACATTCCAATCAAACAAGATTTTTTGTGACTAATGATCCCAAAAAACTGCATCAAGTTAAGGAAAATGAAATATAATTATCGACCCAACAATTCAAAGTAATAGAGGGGTAATACGCTGAGGTGGGGGAGAGAGGGTTACAGGAAGGCTAGCTTCATAGAAAGTCAAAGTGTAACATGATATGCTTACCTATCTGGAGAACGTGCAGCAATGTAGCTCTTTAGATGATTAATTACTTCAGCAGATTTGACAAAGGATATTGCTATGAAGTCAACACGCTCCGTGATCCCAAAATCAATGTCCAACCAGTCCTGAAGAAGTGAAAGCTTGAGCATCAGACACAGTGAAGTTTTTTCTTACTACACACTTGATTTACCAGTAATGAATACTATATCATAAGGATCATTAGCAGAAGATGCAAATTTTATGTCACAAACTTGGCATGCTTCAGCAAGCTCGAGCAGACTTTCGAAACAATATATAGCCATTAGATTATAAGATAAAATTCAAAATTGTTGATAGAAATATCTATGAGACATAATACTTTCTCAAGGTATAAATACAGTTTATTAGGAAGTTTCTCAGACCATATTTCAGTGAAAGGAAGACATGATAATCCCCATCATAGCCTCATAGGAGATTAATGACGTCCATAATGATTTCTTCCTCATAAGGTTAACGCGCACGAAAGTGAAATGAAAAGTGAAAAGAATAATCGGAAACAATAACTTGATAAAACAGTAACATCCATTTATTTTATCATAAAGGAGAAAGAGAGAACCATCTTAAGTTGGGGCAAGTGGTACATTAAATATTGTTTATTTAATATTTATAACACGTCAAATGAAAAAGGCCTTCCTTCCCCATAAAGAAGGTCTTAATTTAAATACCTGACACACCCAATTGCTGACAAAAAAATAAAGGGCAGAGGAAAGAAAATACAGAATCTAACAAAATTATACAGTACAAACTGAGTTATTGAGCAAGATTTGAATTGTGTTAACAAGAGGTAACTGAAGCAGCATCTATGTCATGGAAACTATATTACTTCACAAATGGGATCGCCTTACTTAAGAAGATTTTTGGTAACTCACAAATAGACAACCATATCCGAGGACAAAATATATCTGATGGATATTGGAAAGATAAGATCGCCACAGATTACTTAATCTAGTTAGGGCAGAAAAAATAGTAGGTAACTATCCCTTATCACTAAGTTGACTGGTATATGTGCATTTGGCACTCTAGGCCAATTAATGCAGTGATCAGATAAATATATGACTACCAGGGGCACCTTCCAGGAGTTATCTGAGCATCTGAAAGGTACTCCTAAGAGAAGCCAGTAAGCCCTTTTACATCGAAGGGTTTATAACATACATTGTTATCTCAATGATCAAATTCAACCAGGAAAAGAAACAAAATGTAAAACAGAAACCAACCTTAGATGATATAGTGGGGAGCATAGCATTACGCTCTCGAACAAGACTGCCATCTCTCCAGAATGTCAAATTCGCCCGAGGCAGCAACAGTCCAGGATCTGTACATATGCACCTGACATCTGGACCAATCTTCTCAATCACCTCAAACCTCACCATTCCACCATCAACAAGGAGTTCATCCCCCACTTTTACATCTGTGTTCATATGGCAATAAATACAGTTATAGACATGGATTCTCGTGTAAATAAATTTACTTGTGTTTGATCAAAAGACCATTAATGACCTTCAGCAAAACCATCATAGTTCACATTGATGGTACGTTTTGGAAGTCCGGAATCGAAGGCCCTGACACTAAATGTCCAGATCTCACCATCCTACATAAAAAATTACAAAATTTTCTATGAATATGAAGTAGGGCATTTCGTATATAGAAGATTTGTGTAGCATTGCAAAGAGAGCAGTCCATCAGTTTCAAATAATATTTCATAAAAACACAACTAATTGCCTACCCAACACCAAGAGAATCCTCGAGATCAACATTGCATATCACTCATCTAGTTCTGATAATGGATTTCCAGGTATGTCAATACAGATAAACAGTGCAATTATGAGCGGCAAAAGAGTTAGCTGCTCCACAGTTCTAACCAGCTTCAGTACAAAGTATCTTCTAAAGGGGGTTAGAAACACACATAGTTGAGAAAATGTAATGGAATAGAAAAGGTTCCCTATTGCACTAGGGTCTGATGAAGCAATGAAATACGGATGATGGAGATGGAGACGCTTTCTAACCTAAATGATCATAATGAACTGGCCACTACAAGCACGTCATTTTCACAAATGCAGAAAAATAGCATCACAATTGCAGACCAATCATCTAGTTCTGACAGCCCAATTCCGGAAATGCCAATTCACATCAACTAATTACGAGCAACTATTGTGAGCTGTTTCACAGTTCTAACCATGCATAACAAGAATGGCAGGCAACAAACTTGAGTATGGAACACCAACTTAAAACAAGCCGAACCCCTAATGCAACGAACTGCAAGAACTGTCCAGGCGGGGACTTAATGGTCATGTTTTAAGAACAAGGATTAGTATCAAATGCAACAAAGAGTGATACCATCATGTTTCCTCAGATTAACACCTCGATTCACTCATAGAACAACCAAGTTTGGTGCCAAATGACATGTTTAATGTTAAGACGTACATAATCATGATAATAACCACATGATCATTCAGCGAGAAAATCACTGAACTGGAAACAAAACAGCATACATAACAGCTATGAGTAGGACTAGGAGCATCTAATGCCATCTCAAGCAAGCCCCAATCACATCATTTCAGCAGCAGAAACAAAGATCGGGAGTTCAAATAATAGGAAAAATCAATACAATACCTATATAATCTTCCCAATAAAAAAGCTTAAAATTTGTACCTCAGCTTTGGCTGAGGAAGCACCGCCAAGATCTCCCATGTGAATCTCACTCCCCTCGGTGTCCATCATGATCGCCACGGCGTATCCCTTGTCCTCGTTCAATCTCCGGACGCGCTGGATCACGTCGCGGTGCCAGTCGCGCGTGCCGTGGCACATGTTGAGGCGCGCCACGTTCATGCCCCCGACGGCGAGCGCCTCCAGCTGGTCGGAGCCGCATGTGGCGGGCCCAATCGTGCAGATGAGCTTGGTCCGGCGGGTGCTCCTGAACCCGTTCTCCTTCAGCTCCACCTCCGTCACCGCGTCCACCTCCAGCGACCCCGAATCGGAGTTCGCCCGCGGGAAAACCCCGACTCCTCCGCTGCCATTGTCGGAGACCAGGGGTTTCGGGGCGGTGGAGTTCAGATCAGAGGCCGAGGCCCTGACGGCGACGGGGCGGTGGCAGTGCCTGGCGGCGGAGACGCGGCGGAGAGCGGCGGGGAAGAAGGCCCCGGGGACGGCGATGGCGATGGCGTGGGTGGGGGTGAAGAGGCTCAGAGATTGGGACGACATGGCCGTGGCGACGGAGGATCTGTATCGAGGAGGGAACAAAATAAACGACAGTGCGTTTTCGCTTTGTAGAGAAGAGGGACGGAGGTTACGAAGAGGGGGTGCTGTTTTCGAGTGGGGTCTGTCTGTCTGTGTCTTTGTTGTGAGCGTCTTCGGAGGTATCGATAGAGAGACGGAAAAGAAAATGGGGCTTAACGCCTTGACCAGACGGCGTTTGCTTACGTGGCAAATGCGATGGTCGATTTCGTGAGACGGGATGGAAATCATTTGCTGACGTGTGAACGGGCAGATGGGATGTTGTGACACGTGGCGGAGTAGAGTGCGTTGATGCTCGTTGCATTCTTAAAACGTCTAAATTTTATGTTCTGAAGTTGGCGTGACCCTTCTCCTCACTCTCATGCTGGTTAACCAATGAGATATTTATTTTAAGTATATGTTATGATAAATTTTCCAATTGTCCAACTAATCCCTCCATTTGTATATCATTAATTTTTTATAATTTTCAATTGGTTTTCTGACTAATCTTCAATTGGTTCGTAAAAAATTCTATTTGATTCATTTGTGCTTATCGTTTTTACAATATTGAAAAATTATATATGTACAAAAAGTGCTTAATTTTGTTGTGTGAAAATAGTTGAAAAGAACTGTCAAGCATTTTTCTTAAAGTATTTTAATATTGTAGATAAGTTTGAATAAAGTAAATAACAATACTCTTATTTGAAGGCAAGGATTCACAAGAGTTTATCCTTAATTATAATCAATTTTTAATTTTGATCACTGAAGTATTTTTTGTATGCTAACTTTTTTTTCTTTTGAATTCTATTAGTATCATTTAGTTTTACGGTTAAAATTACATGTAATGATAATTATATTTTTAAATTTTCATCAAATTTATAAATTTGTATCATTGGAACAAGTGATTTGTATTCAGTAAAACTTCTGCGAGACTCTCTGTTTCCACGAGAAACCCCTGTCTTTGACTATACTCCCCCTCTCCGCAAGAAAACCCCTCTCTGACTACACTCCTCTCTCTAGCTAATTCCATTGTTGTTGTTTTTATTTTTTGTCAATTTGATTTGATTTTGTGTTAAGAACAAAGAAAATATAGAACTGGTTTCAGAAATCAAATCAAGAAGAAAAACAAGTATATGCAATATCTTCATCTTATACATGTAGACATCTTAATCCTTTCCAATATTATGGTCGTGTACACTATTATGTTTTTAAACAAAATTTTGATGAAAAATATATGGTGTGAGTTTTAAATTTTTCTAAAGATATATGTGAAATATTTTTTGTTTGATGTAAAAAAAGTGAAAACGAGTGATAAATTATAATTAAAGTGTAGTAAATTAAGCATAAGAGTAAAAAAAACCTCATACAATTATAGTTGATTTTACATTTTTTTCACCTAGTTACAATTGACTAAAATTTTCGTTTGAGAGTTACGCTGAATTTTTTTCTTAAATAATTACATGTCGTTAACTTTTCAGTTAGTTTTGAATGCAAATGACCCAAATACCCTTAATTGTCATTCAAATTTTCAAAATTATGTCATTTGTCCATTTTGTTTCCTCTCTTTCCTCCCAGGATAAGCATATCTCTCTTACCCTCTCCTCCAATACGGTTAGCTTCTTAAGGGGAACTTTTAGCTCAACCAAGCCTTTCACAACTTTTACAATAACCCAAAATTATTCCTAATAAGTATCAAACTGATATCAACTCATATATTATAACAAAAGTAAAAACATCTCCAATGTGACTCCTTACAATAGCTAAAAATCTATTGTATAGAGTGAAAATGTAAAAATTGTACTCCAATGGGGCTCCCTACATGACTCCTTACATTAAGGAACTCCCCACATTTCCTTCCTCTCTCCTTACATGTAAAGAGAGAGAATGAAAATGTGGGGAGCTCCCCATATTCTCTCTCATATTGCTTTTTCATTATTATTATTATTATACTTTATCTTACTTTACTCTCTCTTCTACCAACTTTTTGTTATTAAAAATTAAGAAATCTTATTCAATTAATATATGTAGCTTAATTGTAGAGAACATGGTTGAAGTTAAACATGAAAAAGTTGTTCTACCCTGATTACAATGCAAATCACTCCATATATTATTTTAAATATAAGAAGCACCATTGGAGATGCTCTAAGATCTTCAATGATGGAGCCTCTGGTCTACCCACTCCTGGCACGAGACCTTCGATATTCAATGGGGGAGCTTGAGCAGAGTAGCCTCTTTATAACTTCTTGGTGAATCTAGAGCTAAAACCCATATCCAAAATCACCTCCAAAACCCCATGATCCAAGTAATGGTCCTTCTTCAAGAACGAGAAATCATAAACCTAGTTTCTGTCCCTTCCCACGTCTTCTTATCGGACCCGCCACACCATTCGTCGCCGCACATTTCGTCACTGTTGCCATCTACAAACCCCAATCGTTTGCCACCACCTCCACGATATCCTCCTTCAAAGACGTCGTTGCCTGCTCCTCGTTCCGCTCCAATGGCCAGCTCCTTGTTGCGTTCGAACTCTCTAGCCTCGTCCAAGTCTTCGACGTTAAGACCTGCACCGCCCTCCGCTGCCTCTGGTCCTACACCCATCCGGCTCGATTTGTCTAGTACCTAGTTGCAAACATGCTCCATTTGGTCTCCGAAGGCGACAACACTTTAGCCAAGTATTGGGATGTTGCCGGCGAGACTTCAATTTCGAACCTCACAGGGCATATGGACTATGTGGGGTGTGGGGATTGCTCGTCGGTAAGTTTGTCACTAGTTCTTACAACCCCTTGAATTTTTGAATCAATTTATTGATGAATCAGAACAATATTGAAATTTTGAATTACTTGTAAAAAAGTTATTTACCGATTCCCTAGCAATCACTAGCATTTATTTTCCCTCCCTTTCTCAATTCTATTGCTTGATTATCTTTGATTTGGATGGAATATATTGGAGCTATAATGTCACAACTATATGGAGAGTATAAAATACGTTATGAAAAATAATGGGTCAAATGTTAAATGAATTTTTCAAAATTGTGAGGGAGAGCATTTAGAGAGAAGAGAAAGGAGGAGGGAGAAGGAAAAAAGAAAAAAAAACAGCCTAATAACACGTGTGAAAATTTGAATGACTATCAATAATATTGATTATTTCACATTAAAAACTGATCGTGTTAAATTATAATAAACAAAAATTGTAGTTATTTGAAGGTAACTTTTTTTAAGGAAAAACGAATTTTATTTAAGTAATAGCAAGTAACCCGACATCAAGCCGGACAACTGAAGCTACATGGTGGGACAGACCCCTCACCACAATCTCAGTTACTGTTAGTTAAAACATGATTGACCACTACTCAGTCAGTCCACGACCTTTTTATGGGTTGTAGTGTCAGGATTGTGGATCGACGAGCGAGGAGGGCTTGAAGTAGACTGATCACGATGGGTTTCTGGTATATCCGGGCCACCAGGAACGGTAGGATTTTTCGGGATGAGGAGCGATCACCTGGGGAGGCTCTCCGGCTGCTTCAGTTGCGCTCATACACGCTAGTGCAGGCGGACGAGGGTCGCGACATTCAGTCTTGGACGGGGGAGCGTGCTTTGCCCACCTGGTGCGCAAACTCGAGGATGGTACTTCGTTCTATTCTTTCTTAGCTTTTTGAGTTTTTAGATTTGTATTTGGTTTGGGGGCTTTTTCTCCCCTTTTGTACTCTACATTCTTTTCGTCATTTATATATCTTTTATTGCTGATAAAAAAAATGATTGACCAATTCGTAAGCCACTTTATTACAGGATCGAAGAGCAAAAATTAATGAGAAATCGACCCCTGGGACAGAAAGGATACGCATGCAGTCATTAATAATGCCTCCGAACATATTTCTCGTTTGTTTCCCTTGCCACATATGATCCACCACCCTAATGCAATTTGATTCGAATACCACTTCCGTCCAATACCCTACGCTCTAGAATCCCTTTTCTACATCTATTCTCCCATCAACATTTATCTTCAGCTTTCTCGGTTCCGAAGGGACCCATATTTTCGGGGATTCTACCACCAGTTGATCTGCTCCCGAGGATCTTCTTGAAAGTTTTGTCGGTGCCTAGGTTCTTCGGAGCCCTTTAGTTGTCGCTGCCATTCTTGCCGGATAGAAAGCTTTAATCAATTATAACTCTAATAAAACATGTGTTAAAATAAATATGTCAAGTCAACCGTATTTAAGTGAAATTATCTTGGGAATAAAATTCCGATGCATACTTTACAAGGAGTTGGAACCAAAATAAATGATTAGTGGCTTGCACATTAGATATTGCGCCTACCCACTCTTTACAAATCTAACCTCTATTTGCTTTTACCCTTCTCTGCCAAGTCCTAATACCGACTCATCTTCCTCTTTCTTTTTCATGCGCTAAACCAAAACCATTACCGATCGCAGAAAATTTATTCAAATTTTATTATTTCCATCCCTTGCAGATTCTCTGCTTCTTGATACCTCGTCAACCCAGGTAAGATTTTACTATTCTTTGTTTGTAATCTTTCGATTAGATCCGAAAGCTCTTTTCTGCAATTATAATTATTTCTTGATCTTTTTATTGTGTCAATTTCGATTTGGATGTTTCTGAATCTGTATCGGATTTTGGGATTGTTGATTTATTTTGATGTATAATACTGAAATCAGATATGCTAATAATCTGAGGGGTTTAGGTTGTTGAGTAGAGAGGAAGATGGGGGCTTTTATGTCAAGGTTTTGGTTCATGATGTTTCCAGCAAAAGAGTACAAGATTGTGGTGGTGGGTTTGGATAATGCTGGCAAGACCACCACCCTTTACAAGTTACACTTGGGAGAGGTTGTCACTACTCATCCCACTGTTGGGAGCAACGTGGAGGAGCTCGTCTACAAGAACATTCGTTTTGAGGTATCTCAAGTCGTATATGATTCTAATTATTACTATTTTGCTGTTTTGCTATATGTTTTGGAATGAATTTGTTGAGTATATGTAACTTTAGAGGTATATAGAAAGACAATTGGAAGTTTTCGAATGGGCTTCAAGAAAATGTTGTATGGTTGTATTAGAAACAGAAACAAACTGGTTTTGGGTGATGTCGAGTGGTGTATAGAAAGGATTTGTTACTGTGGGGATTGAGTGATTATTTTGCAGCCAAGTCAACTTTGTAAATCATAGCATTATGAATTGGTATGTAGTATCTTGAGCATGTTATTTCCCTAATGGTTAGATGATCTGCTATGATGACGGGTCCTTGAAATGCTTGAATTCTTCAGATGACCATATCTAACATGCTTTCTCTTCTGTTTATCTTGAATTGATTACATATAATTCCATTTTTATATCCGATTCTTCTCAATGCCTTTTGTGTGCTATATAGTATATATTATATGATGTTTCCTTGCACAAGTTTATATTTTGTGTAGTGAACCATATTATTGTTTCAACACTTCTAGCCAAAATTTTCTTTTAGGGGTGGGTATTAATATTGGAGGATAGGTAACAGAGTATTAATGCCACATACTACTATGTCACATGTTTGGTCTTTACCCCCGCATAAATTAAGCTCTTGTTGTTTGAGTAGGAATCATGAATAGTATGCGAGGATGTTGAAATCCCAACTTCATATATGTACCCATTAGCTCATAAACTCATTTAGGCAAGGATCATATGCTGAATTCTGTATGATCATTATTCTCCACCATAAAAACCTGACCAGTACTGTGCAACGAATCAACTGTTCTCAAACTCGTTGAGTTATAGTATTCAACACTGCTTCTCCACCATAAAAACCTGACCAGTACTGTGCAACGAATCAACTGTTCTCAAACTCAGTTTCTGTTATAATCCTCCGAATAATCCAAAAGATCGTATGCAGGAGGCAGGAACCTATGACGAAACCCTGAGTTTTTGAAGTAAAAGGCATGTGTAGTATCTATGTTTCTTCACATTTTGGGATGTATGATTATTGGGATTGCAAACAAAATCTCTAGCCAAAAGCAAAATAGAGGCCTGAAGCACTAGTGACTCATGGTTTTCTCTAAGGAGTGCTATTAGAACTGTTTCCTGCCATCGAGCCTAAACATAAACAACCCCTTTGTAATGGTGTGATGCTCTGTGAGAATAGTGGTTTATTTTGTTGTCCAATCCACAAGTTCAGCCACTAGTGTGGTAAATGACGATGTAGATAGCTAGCACAAGGTCACAGATCAATTTATGTTCATATTTAGAAACACAACTTTTTTGTGAATCGTTTAGAGTTGGGTGCACAAGCTCTTACTACTAGTTCATTTTTCATAGCACAACTGTAGTCTTTCCCTGGTTTTTACTGGATTAATTATTTTCTTTCTCTAGTCAACATCTTGCCATTATGTGCTGGAAGTATAGATTTGACATAGAGTTCAATTGATCAAAAAAAAATCAATCATAGGTAACTGATGGTGGAATTTCAGGTTTGGGATCTTGGCGGGCAAGAAAGACTGAGAACGTCATGGGCAACATATTATCGTGGGACTCATGCTGTTATTGCGGTTATAGACAGCACTGACAGAGCCAGGGTCTCTATAATGAAGGATGAACTGTTCAGGTTACTGGGGCATGAAGATCTTCAACAGTCGGTTGTTCTAGTTTTTGCAAACAAACAAGACATTAAGGATGCCATGACCCCAGCAGAGATCACGGACGCCCTTTCTCTTCACAGCATTAAGAATCACGATTGGCACATCCAAGCCTGCTGTGCTCTTACCGGTGATGGCCTATATGATGGTCTTGGCTGGGTTGCCAATCAGGTAACCACCGACAAAGCAGCAAGTTGAAGAACATTTCACAACAAGCAATGAAAACAAAAAGGTTTAGTTTTGATTTCATGGGTTCAAGAATGAGTGCAGATCAATTCCTTGTACCAATTAACTGTAAGAATTGTTGCTTATGAGCAAAAATGTAGATTTTAATTTTTTTCATCTCAATGTCGTGAGAATACTGATGTGTTCTGCACAATGTGGCTCTTTAAATTGAACATCTGCAAACCAGAAAGTATGGCTCTTAAAGTTTACATTTTTTTCTGCACATGAAAGCATTTCATCAAATATTTGCCAATATAAACCTATACTGTGATACTATAGCATTTCTGTAAGCTGAAACCTTTGCAAGTAGATGGTAATCTTCAAACTTGCAAGAATTGTCAGAATATCCAGCATCTGCAGCCCTTTGAATCTTGGTCTCCTTCAAACCATCTATCCCATGCCGGATTAAGAGGGCCATTTGTTCTGTCAACAAATAAATACCATTTAGCAAATGACGAAGATGGATGGATAGTGAGGAACATTACAAGATACATGTAAAATGTTAAAGAAGTATAATACAATGGCAGCAGTGGATCAGGCCTTGTTTTCGCGTTACTCAGCAACCTGGTGTAAACATATATGACTGGTTAGCAAATTGGCTACTCTCATTAAATGTTTAATTAACAATCAGATGAGCATTATAATTATACTTACTCCTCGCACGATGCAGAAGCCTTGTCCATCTTTTCAAGCTTTTCAAGCTCTTCCTGAGTATATAAGACATTGACATTAGTAAACATTACTGTATCATATCTGAACTATCTGAACTAACATTCATCCCAAAATAGACAACTGCCTTATCCAAAGGGCTCTTGAGTAGTCGATCATATTCAATCAATGTATCCGCAGACAAGTGCTTCAATCTAGGCACAACATTTACGTAGAGGTTCTATATGCTTATATGCTGTTAATATATTGAGCTTTGTTAATCACAATGATGGATCTGTTTCATATGACTATTTCAGATGAGGCATACAAAATGATAGGCAAAGTATCCAACATATACAAAGATTCTAAATGTTGTTTATCTTTCTGCTCAACTCAACTGCTTAAAAGATTCTTTTCAAGCTAACTGGTGCAGCATAGTATGTGGGGTTGAAAAAACTGGGATTTTTTCTGTACATAAAGACTCCTAGTAACAGCTATTCCTTTACTCCAGACCTCCACAGCTACTGATTCGGTAAGACAGTATTTATTGATTTACTCCAAATTCAGATTATCTTAGTGAGCCTTTTCCGCTGTGTATCCTTGAGGATTTAAGCCATTACTTGTTTCTCTTCTTCTTCTCCAGCAAAGATTATTGCACATATAATATCAGTCACCGATCTTCTATAGAACCCGAATATATTGTGCTTGACTACAAAGCTACACCTATATAAGGGTAGCCAGATAATCTCTTCAACTTTATCTAAAGATTCAGTCAAACAACCCCTACCATTTCTGCAAATCTGGAGAGTGCTACTTCCACTACACCGTATTATTTACAATTTCACTCATTTTGCAGCCAGTTATTGCACAGATCAAATTTGCAAGTATATTGAGTTAAATTACACCATCTTCCCCACCTTCCTGATATAAGAGAATTGTATGCACCAATGATTCTATTACTCCTAACCATATGACACATAATAGACGGCATTCCTATCGTAATTCCATCACGCTAAAATCTGGAAATTCAACATTTTCCTCTTTTGTGAACAGCACAAACAATATAGACAACAAGTGCACACACACGGAGAATTTAGAAACTGCGCCATTCAGGCAGTGTAATGATTTTCTTCTTATTGACTGATACAAATATCGTACAATCTATGGAATATAAAGAAACAATCAGAAATGTAAATGTTCAGAGTTCTTTAAAACCAAAAAACAATTTTGGAGTTAATCAATTTCACTTCACAAGAAATGTGAATCATATGCCATACACTGTCGGCTAGCAGAATGATATGATAAAAATATGAAATGCTGGTCCCCAATTGAGATTGTTGAAGCTCAATGGTTTTCTCTTTTTCTTATCAATGAATTGATCTCTTTACTTGTATGCGAGAGAAAAAAAAACATTATGAAAAAGCACATCAGTTCATGTCCACTCAAATACAAAGAACAGACTCATGGGCACCAGCTTTATAGTAAGTATACAGAACTGTTTACATTTTGAATTGCGTTACCCCTTCATTTCCCAAGATGAGATACTACATACTATTGCTTTAGCATTTTTATGTGGTGCCTTTTAAATTAAAATGCATTCCAAGCACATTGAATTAATCCCCAGACCACAGATCACAACCACACATTATCTATGTCCTAACAATAAGTCATCAACAGGCCAATTCTTGTAGATTATTTCCAAAACAAAGCACCTTCAAGCTATATTAAAGTAAAATATTATGATCATATGATGTAATCTAACATTGCATTAAATCATGAAGCATGTAAATTTTCTACCCCCTGATAGTCTGATACATATCACTCTACCAACCAAATCAAGTACCTCAGCAAAAGCTACCAATGGGGTTACATCTTGAATGTTTTTAAGCACTGAGCTGGTTAATTGCCCATTTAACAGAAGAATATACATCAATACACTACTTCAGTCATCATATGCATTGGGTTGTGAGGACTCGTCTAAAATGAGGATCCATGTACCAGTAAATTGCTAAACTGGCAGCTACTAGAGAATGAAAGATTCATGAGTGTGAAAACTAAAGGCCAATTTCACCTCACTAACCGACCATTGATTAATCAAATATAGATGTTTTATTTGCTAATTTTTGTTAACTTCCTAAAGTAAAATAAAAATGTTAAAATAGTCCGACAAAATCAGTTGAAGTACCAACTGAAGTGCAGAGTTTTGTGGAGAATGGATAATTTGAGTAGGCCCTACATATTCTTGATGCTTCTTCTCCCATGAAATAGTTTCAGCTGCGGATAAATGGGTCAACTAAGCCAAACTAATTACAATAGGTTGAAATGCTTAGCACCACTCCCTATGGTAGATGTGCTAGTATAACCAAGTTTTCTGTTTCCCTTTTTTTACGATTACAAACTACATACCTTTCCTAGAAGCAAAATACGGAAAATGAGTACTACTCTTTCTTTAGCGAGAGCTATTAACCTGTCAATTCATGTTCATGGTAAGTCTTCAACAAGCCAAGCAACAAAAAATTTCAAGTGAAACCAAATAACCAATCATGCACTGTGAAAACTAATACTGATGGACAAGAAGCTAATTACATGGATGGCTAGAGCTGTTATTTGACAACATTTCTGAGGAACAGAATCAATTTTAGGTCTTTTACTGTGTACTCGGAAATGCCATGTAACTGTCAAATCTTTCACTGGGCCACCTAAACATTTAAGAACTTGTAGTTCCCCCACCAAATTCTAATCCCAACATTTCATTGAACACTGAGCCACAAATGCAATTTGCTAAGAAATCATCAATCCAATTTCACCCAAACTCTTAACAATCGATGAGCAACAAGATGGTGCAATGAAGGTAAAGAGCAGAAATTGGAAGGGACCTGTAAGAATCGAGATTCGTGATCGAGGCGGGTGAGATCGGCCTGAAGCCTGTGGCGGCCTCTGGTGTCGGGGGCTCCTCCAAAGGAGTTGAGCCTGAGAGTTGCTTGGGAGGAGCTGTTGGTGTCGACCTGCAACTCCATCACCATCGATCAGTGAGTATAGAGAGAGAGAGAGAGTTATGGAGAAAGCTTCGTGAGTCTCCTCTATTCTGTATCCGATTCCAAGCTCCAACAACTTTTGGTCCGCCTTTTTTCGCTCCACGCGTGATCTTTCACTCTCTCCCCCAAATATTGCGTGTCTCAAAGGAAAGAAAAAATCTCCCAAATTGGATTCTTCATGCTGCTTGTTAATCTAACTTTTGTGCGTGAATGTAGGAGAGAAAATTATTTATTTACCATCTATTCAATTGAATATGAACCTACTTTCATTAGTCAATACCGTAATTTATGAGTTGTGAGGCAACACTGTCAAAATTCACGATATTTCACGTTATAATTAGATATATAATCTATCTAACCAAACAATTTGGCGATAGGAGTGTATATTATTTTAGGGATAATTTTATTTTATTTTGGGTATATTCGATTTTCACTTAAATCATTTGAAATTAAAGTGTTTTTGTAAAGTTCTTTGAGTTATCAAAAGTTTCATGTTAATAATTTTTTAAAAATTTCGTTCAAATTTTTTATAAACGACAGAAATACTCATATGTTAGAAAAAATTAAAATTAATTTTTATAAACGACAGAAATACTCATATGATCTTGACCCTCTATTAAATTTATTTATAATAAAGATCAGGAGCATTAGTCTTTTTCGCGTGAAGAAAAGTACAATGATGATTTTGCTCTCTCTCCTTTTCCACTCTCTCTTTTTCGTCCACACTCCTTGCTGGACTAGTCTTTCTCCGGCGACCTTGTAAACCTCTCTCGTTGGCCAATCGAAAGCCGGCCAGAGAATTGACGTTTAATATGTAACAAATCTATACTGTATAAAAACATAATTATTTATTACTTACAAATTATAATGAAAATTTGGGGAGGATTGATAAAATTGTAATGAACTCAACTTCAAATGTGATAAGAAAGTGCAAAAGAATAATTCAAGCATCTAAACAAGTTTGATAATGAAATCAATTTTTTTATGTGTACATGAACTTCAGTAAGAAAATAGAACACATTTCTCTAAAGTTTGGACTTGTAAATTTCTGCTCTCTAACCATTTGAACAAATAAATGATTGAATTTGTGGCGAATTCAAGCCATGTTGACAATATCAAATTAGATCTTAAAATATATTTTAATGATAAACCTTAAAATTTGAGTTGTAACAGTAAAGTGAGATTCACGCCATGATGTTGACCAAAACTGGACCGTTAGGTGCATGGCGTTGTTCAGGATTCAATCCGTCCACAACAAACCCGATCTGGCTTGTTTGAAAGATCTGGTGCCGCTTGACGGCGAAGACAGCCTCATCACACAGCTGCAAGGTTGAAGTATGGTTGTTCATAAAAATGAGTTTTATTTTCCATTGTTTCACGAGTTCACTGTAGTGTTTTACCATAATATATAAACCAGGTCCAAGTACATGGCTTCATTTTATTTGAATGAAATACAAGTTTCATCCATCACTCTCTCAACATTGAGCGAAATCACAAAAGAAAAATAAATATTACATATGCATATGAATCTTCGTCCATTCACTACCAAGACACTCCAAATTGAGTGAGACTTGAGCATATCGTTATAGTGACTAAATTTAAACCAAGTGACTCATTTAAACCAATCTTACTAATAGAAACTTGCAAGTACAATGAAAAAATCTAGCACCTGTCTTAGATCAGAGACCACCAACCTTGGTGACGACAACGTTGTGCACTGTTGGGTTCCCAAATTCCATGAACACCAAAACCGCAATATGCCTATCTCATCAAATAATTTCTTTAGTTTCTCCCTCTTGTTTGAATCTGAATTTTTACGTAGTAGAGGACTGAATTTTTATATCAACCCACAATTGCTAGTGTAAACTATACACTGATAAGTTCCCGCCTTTTTGCCAGCTTCCATACGAATAAAATAGCCACTTAATGCCTCCAAAATCCTAGAGTCACAACCTGATTCAAAGTGTAAGTGTAAAAATTTAAAATAATTAGAGTTTGTGAAATTAAGTAAATCTATTAATGGCGGCGGGGACATGTATCAGGGACGGGCTGCAGTGGGCGGCGTCTATAGGTTTGAAAAATGTAAGCTTGGAATTCAACTGTCTTGCCGCCATCAACCTGCTCCGGCGCACTGCATATCTTAGGTCACCGATGGGTTTAGTTCTAAAAGATAGTCCTGAAATTTATAACAATTATGTAAATTATAGTTTTTGTTTTATTTGTCTAGTAAATTGGCGTTTACGAAGTGACAAATTTTACCTGACAGGATTCTAATTGTGAATTTAAGGTTAGATATTTCCTGGCTACTCTTACTCGAGTACTTTCTAACGATTTGATGCAACAATAGTTCGGATCGTTTCCTTTAGAAAAAAAAAGTAAATCCATTAATGTAAAACAACACAGCCAAAAAGATTTGAAATTAACTCCCACAATCTAAACAACCTGAGAACCCCTGCGATTCGTAAATATCGCCGACATCGGCTTATCTTCAATTCAAATCCTCCACACATTCATTTCCCACGTGATCCCTGATGCCACGTGTCGCTCCCTCCCTTCACAAACATAAAAAAGCAGTTAACAATTCGCCACCTTGCTTCAAATCCACGTCAATTCCTGAACTTTAGAAAATTAATTTATAAATAATAAAAATCGAAAACGCCCAAATCCCAAAATTATCTGCGAAGTCGACGTTCAAAAAACTCCACCGTCCACTCCCTCACTCCACGATTCGAGGTCGCTCCTCTCTCTCACTCTCCTCCGGCGAAATGGCCTGTAATGTCGGCGCCGTCGCACTCCCCTCCGGCGTCTTCCTCCACCGGGACAGGACCAGCCGCCTCCTCCTCGCCCCGCATCCGAGATTCAGGAGCTGGAGGATCAGGGCTTCGGCCGATGGCGGTGGCTCCTACCTCGACATGTGGAAGAGCGCGGTGGATCGCGGCCGGAAGGCGATCGAGTTCCAGAAGATCGCCGAGAACACGGCCGTCGACGACGCTGTTGTGGAGGACCTGGAGAAGAAGAGCGAGGAGTTCGAGAAGATTCTGGAGGTTTCCAAGGAGGAGAGGGACCGGATCCAGCGCATGCAGGTCATCGATCGGGCCGCGGCGGCGATTTCTGCCGCACGCGCCGCCCTCATGGAGACCGCCGCCAAGCAAGGGGAGGTTGCCGGCGATCCCGATCCGGATCTGACCGCTGCGAAGAGGGATTCGCTGGGAAGCGGCGGAAGAAAAAAAGAGAGCCGGAAAGGTACGGATTTCTGATTTTTCTCCACATGCTTGTATTGTGAATGCTGTGGTTAGGTTCAGTTCTGATTTTAATTACGAGTTCTTGTTATGAGCATGTGTTCAATTTTGAGCTGTTTATAGAATAAATCTTATAGTTACTTTGGGAATCATGGTAAATGATATCTTAAGCTTAATGTCAATAAAATGTTCATGAATCTTATTATAGTTTGTTTTCAACAAGAAAGAACTTTATTATATATATAGACATTTGAAAAAGATCAATGGTTTTTTAGTTTAAACTTTTGTGAATAAATTAATGACTTTTTAGATGATTAATTACTTTTATTCCAGAAGGTTTTTGTTATGCTTTCATGAGCTCAGCTTGGTAAATCTTTAAATTTCCTCAGGACAACAAATTGGAAGCATTTTTGTTCCTAGATCAGAAACTACTGGAAAAGAAACACCTGGTCCGGACTTTTGGTCGTGGACTCCGCCTGCGGATAGCGATAGTAGCATAGATGATTTCAGTAACCTGCAGATAGCAAGAGCGGGTCCAGCATTTCAACCTCCAATAAAGCCAGTTGTGGAGAAAGAACGATCCAAACAGGTTCTCCCAATTCCTTTCCAGAGCAAATTGAGTAACAGTGACCATAGCCTTCCTCTTCCACCTCTCCAGTCGCTGATGGAAGTTGAAAATGTGGAAGTTTCAGAGTCCACTGTAGAGTTGCCTTCCTTGAAAGAGGAACACGAGCATGTTGTTGAGTTTTCTGCACATGCAGCTGAGGCAGCTGAAGCTCTTGGTATGGCAGAGGAGTTGCCTTATGGAGTTCTAGAAGACGGCACTAGGTGGTGGAAGGAGACTGGAATTGAACAAAGACCCGATGGTGTAATTTGCAAGTGGACTGTGAGAAATGGTGTTAGTGCTGACAAAGCTGTTGAGTGGCAGGAGAAATACTGGGAGGCTTCTGATGAGTTTGGTTATAAGGAGCTTGGTTCAGAGAAATCTGGCCGTGATTCAAATGGAAGTGTCTGGCGTGAGTTTTGGAGGGAATCAATGAGGCAGGTTAGTAGGAATGGACTTTCAAATCTCAATTACTAACACTTGTGTGTATTGGCATCATATACTGTAGGACTATATGGGTGCAACCTATTGTTCTATTAGTATGCTGAGTACATTTATGGTTCAGTTATTGCATAAACAACATTTGAGGCTTAACTTACAGGGAATAATAAGAGGCGCAACCTGAAAAAAAGCTTAATTATATAGGAGAAAGCAGAGGCATGTTGCATAGAATAAGCGTGTTTGAATGATATGTTATTTGTCGATCAATCTTTTACTTAGAAGGAACTTGATTGCAAAAAATATTCATTGAACTTTATTTGGTGAAACAAGGGCTAACGAAAATATATAGGTTGTGTATTTACCAAAATGGAGGATTGCTTACACAAAGTGTCTGATAAAAAGTATCTATGCATTCGTATATTTTAATATTCAAGCATTGTATACTTGCATGCTTTTGGGAACTAATTAAGAAAACTGAAGTCCAAGTTGTTTGGTGTTTGTCAGGACTCTGGACTCGTGCATCTTGAAAAAACTGCAGACAAGTGGGGAAAGAATGGGCAAGGTGACGAGTGGCAGGAGCAGTGGTGGGAACATTATAATTCCTCTGGCCAAGCCGACAAATGGGCTCACAAATGGTGCAGCATTGATCCAACAACACCCCTTGATGCTGGTCATGCTCATGTTTGGCATGAAAGGTAATATCTAATACAGTACTAAATATTGAGCTTGGGCTATCCTCTCAACAAGTCTATATAAACCCGCAGTAGTAATTTTCTTATTGGTTAAGATCTGAGCAAAGGCGATGTTGATAGGTAAAGGCCAATTTTTTATTATTTTACAGATCCATCTATAAACTGGAGTGAAGTGTATAGTAGCGAGATATGGAGTATTTATGTGGACCTGATGTTCCTCTTTCTTCCAAATGGTCTATTGTATAATGTCAGTATTTTCATTCAGATTGAGATAGTTTAGTCCCTTATTGTTACATTCTTCTGGAGTCCATTGCTGCTAACGTTAGTTTCAGAACAAATAGGTTATATAGTTTTCTTATAAACGATATACATTAGAAATGCTGTCAGTGAAGGTGACATAGAGTAGCAAGAAACCAGTTGTCATTAGGCTTATATAACTATTTACAATCTTTTAGAGAACTTCATGCTAGCAGTGGCTTTGGAAGAGACTGCCATTCATTCATGAAAGACGTGACCAAATAATTCTTCCTCCATTATTTTTCACTTGCTATTTGTTTCATGCATATACATTTGGCAGGTGGGGTGAAGAGTACGATGGGCAGGGTGGTAGCATAAAATACACCGACAAATGGGCTGAGCGCTGCGAGGATGGTGGTTGGACAAAATGGGGCGACAAATGGGATGAAAATTTTGATCCAAATGGTAATGGCGTGAAGCAGGGGGAAACATGGTGGGAAGGCAAGTATGGGGAGAGGTGGAATCGGACATGGGGCGAAGGGCACAACGGGTCTGGGTGGGTGCACAAGTATGGAAAGAGCAGCAGCGGTGAACACTGGGACACTCACGAGCAGCAGGAGACGTGGTATGAGAGATTCCCACACTTTGGTTTCTATCACTGCTATGACAACTCAGTGCAGCTGCGGGAAGTTCCCAAACCATCAGACATGTCATGATCCCTGTAATCCTTCTCTGTACATTCCTCTCTGCAATGGAGGAATAGAATAGTGTAATATATCGTCAAGTAGATTATACATATGCTTGACTTCATAAGCAATTAGTTGCATAAATATATTTTGTGGTGCAATAGCTATTCTGCAGTTAGATTTTGAACACATTATAATTTATTTCATATGTTTTCTAAAAGGGAAATATGAGGAGAATAAAGTGGAAATCAGTGATTTCTTATTAGTACCAGTATCTTCTTCTGCTTAGTATAGAAAATTATTATTTTTCAAAGAGAAGCTACACATTTTATGGAGACATTAGCGTAATAAAACATTCACCACGAGTAATTTTATACCAGCACAAGTCATCAGACTGTTTACTGAAACAACTTTTCTACTCTAATCTTGCCTAATCACATTTTTAGGGCTATTGATATTACTGAAATATTCACGGGCCTCAATATTTGGTTTAATTTAGACAAAAAATATAAAGAGTTAATCTCATATTTTTTGTATCAAGTTAGATAAAAAAGTTAGATTTCAGTTAGTTTTTAGTGTAAATTGACAAAAATGCCTTTGTATTTCAAAAGATTTAAATTATTTTACAAACTTTTTTTAAAATATATTTTTTATAAAAATAAATAATAAAAAACTAATTATAATATTATTTTTTAACAAAAAAAAGTGAAAAATAATATTAAAAATGAAAAATGGTTTTCAAATATCATTTTTTATTTTTAAAAAATTTAACATTTTTTTATACTAAAATCAGTTTTTTTATAAAAAATTATATTTTGAAAAACAGTTGCAAAATATTTTTAAATTTCTTAAATATAAAGGCATTTTGTCATTTTACATCAAAACTAATTGAAATATAACTTCTAACTTGATACAGAATTAAAGTTTACTGAGCTTAAAATCAGTTTTAACTATACCTACTTACAAAAGATGTCAATTTATACTTTCATAGATTAACCCAAAAATAAATTTCCTAAAAACAAAAATATATAAGTGAAATACAAATAGTTACTCGTTTTATAAAAAAATAGTAGGGCATAAAACTCAGAACCTGCAGCGAGCACACAAGAAAGCAGATTCTGAACAAGCAGGCATGGAAGAAGAAAACATGATGGCCTCCGTACACTCGACAGTGTTCAAGGAGTCTGAGAGTCTGGAAGGCAAGTGCATTCAGATCGAGGGCTATGATTTCAATCAAGGCATCGACTATTCCAAACTTCTCAGGTCCATGATTTCTACTGGGTTTCAAGCCTCCAATCTCGGAGACGCCATTGAAACTGTAAATCAGATGGTCGGTTTCAGTTTAACTTCTGTAAAACCCAATTTGTGTTCTCTCTTTTAATTGATATAGTTTTGATTTTTAGCTAAACTGGAGGCTTGCTGAAGAGAGTGTAGCAGAGGTTTGCAGTGAGGAGGAACTGGACCAGAGCTACAGAGAGTCTGTGAGGTGCAAAATCTTCCTGGGTTTTACTTCCAATCTTGTTTCTTCTGGGGTTAGAGATACAATTCGTTATCTTGTTGAGCATCATATGGTGAGTGAAAATTGATATTTTTACCATGTGATTCAATTTAATATGCCATTTTTTTTGTAAGGTTGTTGTTTACAAAGCTTGGAACATTGAAATTGAGGCTTAAAATAAGCATAATCTCAGTAGGTAGGTCACTGAAGATTTAGAATTTGATGCTAAACTGTAAATTACGGCAACTACGATGTTAGACAAGGCAAAGAGAATTGTTTTATGGGTGTTTATGTGTGTGTAATTTTATGATTGCATATTCTGTCTGCACCGATATGAGGGAATTATGCTTTTTATATGAGGGCTTTGTTGTGTTTTCAGGTTGATGTGATAGTTACTACAACTGGAGGTATAGAAGAAGATCTTATCAAATGCCTTGCGC
>JAYMTP010001099.1:0-26444 GCA_036897365.1 Geranium brycei | reverse complement strand
TGATGGCGGTGGGGCTCAAGATAATGCTGTTGATTTCCCTCCCGTGGTTCCCCAAATAGCGCTTCCTAACATTGCATCAAGCAGTACTAATAGGTCAGCATCATTCAAGTCGAGGTTTGGCCTTTTAAGTGGTAGGAGTTTAGTGGCTTGCACTTTGAGAAGATGGTCGGGTGGTAGTAGTACTTCTCGAAGTAACTAGATAAGAAATTGAAAAGAAGTTGCAATTTGCAAAACAAAAGCACTTCTGGTCTTTGTTGCTATACATTGTTTTGTTGTGTATTATCTGATTCGGTACTTTTATGTATTCAATTCAAGTTGTGTGCTGTGTACTGCCTTTGGAATTGAATATTCAGTCATTGAGGTGGTGATTGCAAGAAATTCACTTTCTATTTGATCCCCCATTATTGGGCATTGAACTTATTCAAGACTGCATATTGATGTGCAAGCTATTGAGATCTCGAGAGAAGGTGGTATGTAGCTTCCCAAGGGAACTAAACATGCATCTTAAGATCCTTAATGCTTATAATCGTTCTTATCTTAGAGATTGTATATTCCAATAGATTTGGTGTTTTTGATAGTAGATTCCCACTTGTGAGTTTCCATCTGAATTATTATGCGCATTACTGCTGGGCTGTTTGATTGAAAGAATTTAACTGTGAATGATTGTTATGATTGTAACTTGTAATGAAATCAGAAGACTGTCCATTGTCCAATCTCTTCTTGTATAACTTCTGAATCGGCCAAGATACCCTAACCAGCTAAAAACTTGCAAATTATAATGACTTTTTCACAGGTGATATTATTGAAAGCATCTTGTATATATGTCTGCATGGGCTGATGAGTTCTATTCTGTGTTCAATATGTACCTGCAATAAGACTGAATGTTCCAAGGATATCCAGAAGTTGAATTTGATTGGAATCTGCTGACAATAGTTGCTACCATTGGGATCTGATGGCTTCTTAGCTTTCTCTTGTTGCTTTCCTGATCCAAAACAATGTATGTCAGGGATATATTAGTGTTATGTATTTGTTGAAATATGATTTTACTGATGAATTAGTTGTGATAGCTATTACTCATATATTTTCTTACTTCATTGGGTATAGATAGGGGTTTCATTTCTTGCACTGTCAATTTGTTGAAATATGATTTTATTGATGAATTAGTTGTGATAGCTATTACTCATATATTTTCTTACTTCATTGAGTATAGATAGGGGTTTCATTTCTTGCACTGTCAATTTTCCTTGTGTCCACATTTTCTCCTTGTGCAGCTTAGACCTCACTTCAACAGCCAGTTAGTGTTTGTTAAAAGGTTGTTGATATTAGCAGGACTGTAGAAAGTAATGGCCAAATTTCATTCAGCTTCAAAAAGGATGGATGAACCTGCAATCTCTTTATCAGCAAGCATGAGTACTGCTGAATCAAAACAAGCATGAGTGCTAGCCATCAACAAGCATGTTTAATTTTGCAGAGCTTTATGGATTCATCACTCTTCAGGATCGAGAGTTTGGTGAGATCCCTTACAGCTTTTATACCATGATTTGACCTCTGATACTTCATCATTTTGTCGGTCCATATTCCATACCTTACTGTTTCACTTCATTTCGATTAAAACTGGCTGAGTTCGCATATAAAATGATAACTTTTATGGGAAATTTGTAATGCTAAATGCAATGCTAAAGAATCATAATACACACTTTTAGTAGCTAGTTCTGATCGTGCCAACCAAATGTTAATGAGCATATAGAGGACAGCTAGTCAAAAGTAGATAGATTGTTTTCTCTGATGTTAGAAGTGTATTGACAATGGGTGCCATCCTTGCACGTGATTCCAAAATTTAGAAAACATGGAATCTGAATGTATCCAATCCATATTTCCAAGTAATAATACATGTTCCATGATACATCAATTCAGATGAATGTCATATTCAAAGTAACATTTGTCACATCTGTATTTGCTCTTGCTGTCTTAAAATCATGGCTGCATGACCACTTATTTTGCTTGGTTAATAATAGGCAACCAAGCACCAGAGAAGAATGTACATTGATAAGATTAATGTCATATGATCTTATCATGGATAAGATCATATGAACCTGGTTAGAAACTAGTTCCTGATAATGATACTGTGCATATAAAAACATAATTGACAAAGGGATAAGTATATTAGGTGAGAGTAAACTTCTGGGCACTGAGATGAAGCAACATGAAACCAATAAGAACATCCCTTTGGGGTTGGGGCACTACTAGTTGTAGTTGTAGATATATCATATAGTGCAACTTGGCAAGTTGATATCTTCCTAGAAAGAGCCTTGATTGTCCTTTTCATTTTGGTTGGAGGGACAAACAAGTTTTTTGAACAATAATGATCTCTCAGAGAGAAGACACTACCACCAGCTAATCAGCCAAGAAAATTGGCTGCTTCTGGTTCTGGCATTCACTTCCCAAATAGATATATCTATTGCATTATTATTGATTTGTTGGTAAACAAATGGATAAAGTTATTGCACTAACATAAGCTCTTCCTCACCAGGTTGTTTTCAGAAAACAAAGAATTTGAGTACAAAATCACAAAATGCAAGCAATCTATCTGTCGAGTGTTGTTTTGGGTTTTGCTTTTAGTGACATATATCGTTTGTTCATGCTCACATGATGAGTGTGTGCAAATGCTGTGGGGGGACAAGTACCATCAACAAGATAATGTAGAATGGAAATTTTGCATACAACAGTTGTATTGGGACAGACTCTTGGTGAAGGCATCTGTTGACAGGTCATGCTTGTTTTTACTACAAATTGTTCTTATGCTTCATTCAGATGCTGATATTTTCATTGCTAATTAGATTTAACACTCTCCTCTGCAATCATTGCACATTTAGGTAGACCCAGAATTCATTGAAATGATGCAATTACTTCCCATAACCAGCCAGGCAACAACTTGTGGCATGCAATGTAAATATTATTATTCCTGATTAAGAAAAAAGTTGAATACTAAAAGGACTCAAAATGTGCTGGAAGCAGTAACCAAATTGATTGTGGGTCTTTTAACTACAACCATGAGAAAAAGTTTTCAGCCATAAAAATTTGCCAGGGAATAATGGAGCCTATAATTGATTAAGTTAGTTGTTACCTATAGTAACAAAAGTGAGTAAGTTCTCTGTTTTTTATTTAGTTGTTCACCAAACCAATTGAACTTGTGTAATTTACACCTTGTTTCCTTTTAATAACCATCTGATTACTGGTGATATGAGCCTAGTGGTTAAGCTAATGTCCATTACACACACTGGGGGCACAATAGAGAAGTTTCTGAGTTCTTATGACTTTTATGACCTCGTCTACTCCTGAAATGCTGTGCCAACGCCCTTCATAAGATGGGTGCTCTAATCCCTTAAATTACCAATACTATAACCAATTGCCTAATGATATGCCGTATTATGTTAAAGGAAATATACATGATACTGAAAACCTTGCTTATCTAAGCATTTACTCAAGATATTGAATTCACAGTCTTGCCTATGCAAGTGATGAGAGGTGACTATAACAGCACATTAATCTTATAAATGTGAGTTGTTGGTTGAGTTGATTTGGGTGCATTCTCATTGTCGGCAAGTGGGGAATGGGAAGGTTCCATGTTTTCTCCTTTTCTTTTAAATTGTGAAAGTGAACACCACTCACTATTCTGTTACTACACTCCTATTGTCATTCACTCTCTCTTGGTTGCTACAATGGAAGCTGGATTTCCCATGCTTAACTGTCTTTTGCAGCATACACTGAAGAGCCTGTGTTCATCTTCTGATTCTTCCAAATGGGTTTATGCAGTCTTTTGGAGGATACTGCCTAGGAATTACCCTCCACCAAAGTAAGAAGATTTTCCAAAAGACCTAAACCCATCATTCTTTGTTTTGATAAATGTACTTGGATCACATTGTGCTTGTTATTTGCAGGTGGGAATATGGAGGGGGTGCCTTTGACCGCTCCAAAGGAAACAAGAGGAACTGGTAATTATAGTTTGGAAGATTATTGACAAAACCCCATTTGTCATTGTGATCAATTTTGTGTAGCCAAATTGTGTTCTTAAGTTTTCCTTCTTTCTAGGATTTTGGTTTGGGAAGATGGGTTCTGTGATCTCTTGGAATGTCAGCGAGCTGGGAGTGGATACATCAGGGGGAGGTTTGGAGCTGATGTCTTCTTCAAAATGGCCCATGAGGTCTATAGTTATGGAGAAGGGTGAGACTTGAGAGATAATTCACTTAAATGCTTCTTTTTTCTTGCCCATGAAAATAAATGGTCTAAATTCTTGTTTATGCAATGTCAGATTAGTTGGGAAAGTGGCAGCAGATAACACTCACAAATGGGTTTTCAGTGAACCTCCAAATGGAAGTGATCCCAAGTTCATATCCTCATGGAATATGTCCATTGAACCTGTAAGGCAACTTCTAAGCAGCTTTTTTGTTGCTTCAAACGTTACACTTGATAAATCTGACCTTCACCTTTTCTTGTATATGTAGCCTCCAAGGGCATGGGAATTACAGTTCAATTCTGGCATTCAGGTTGGTTCCTTCACATAAATCAACAAGGACATGAAAAATTCTATTATCTGAAAAAGCTTATCACTTCTACTACATCTGTTACAGACCATTGCTGTAATTTCTGTCAGAGAAGGCATAATTCAACTGGGTTCTTTTGATAAGGTACCTATCTATCTCTATGACTCTCAATTTGGTGCATAAGCTCAATTCAGTGACTAATGCCTAGTGTGGACATTTTGTTGCTGTTCAGACAGTGGAAGATCTGAACCTGGTGATCAGCATACAGAGGAAATTCAGCTATCTCCAGAGCATACCAGGTGTTTATGCCATTCAGAGACCATACTTACCTCTCCAACATCCATACACTCTCAAGCCTGGTAGTACCCACATTACCCATACAAACCATGAAATGAATCTTTCAGCTGATGACAAGAGCCAAGTAACTGGAACAAAGAGATTTTTCGACCAAAGACCCGAAGAAGCTCCTCTCAAGTCCATCAACATGGGTTGGAACAGTCCTCAAAACGGTCATCCCTGGTCAACTCCCACCATGTCTTGCAGTCTTGGAGCTCTCCTCTCAAAACTACCTTCTGTGATACCACCCTACAACATCCTTGAAGCCCCTGCCTTTGAATCTCTGCTCAACACCAACATGGATGACACAAGCTATAGAGTGAAGGTCAGCGACGACCATCTAGCAACTGTGAAAGTTGAGCCATCATCTCAGCCAGATACAGATAAAGAAGATAAACCAATGCCCACTTCTATCAACCCGGATTTCGGGTTTGAAGACAGGGAGATGGTGGAACTAGGATTTGGGCCATCAAGGGAGAGAGATTGTTGTCTGAATCTCAATTAATTAGGACAAAACCAAATTGTATTAAATGTCATAAATAGATTATTTGTTTGAGAGAGTGAGCATTTTCTGGTTTTTGGGTGGTAGCCGACTTTTAGTCCCCATAATAGCAATGTATGATATAATGTATTGTAACTACTAATCATGTAATTACTACTATGATGGTATTTGTCTCTCAATATGACAAATATGAAAGGAGCATGCAACAAAACTGTGATTTCAATTTCAGGTTGAGTTAATGCAATCTGAAACAATAGGGTTGATGAGAACTGGTTGAATTGAATATGGGATTGTCGGGTAGATGTGATAAAAGCATTAGCTGCATTGCCGGGGAGGGTACTGGTCCATCATATCATATGGTCCCCTAATAAAGAAGAAAAAAAAGGAGGTTAGAAACAAGTGGTGCTTGTGTCTAACATTTATCCCATCCCTGACACCATGGATGGTCCCCAACCTCACCTTCGTTGGTTTCCAGAGCTCTTAACAACTGAGTTATCAATGTTTAGCACAGCAAATCACAATCAGATATATTTGCAAGAAACATGATCTTGCAAGCTTCAGCATAGGAGCATCTTGCTGTGTTTGTTTGTCATCAGTATTCATTTGAATGATGAGGACATAATAGAAATATAAAGATTCGCTACAAGCATTTGCGTCTGTGTCGCTCACTGTGTGTTTGTGGATGGATTTGCTACAAGCATCAAGGAAGTATCTTTAAGATCATTTCAAGTGACACACCAGGGGATGGACTTGGACAAGGACACATTCCCCAAAAGAAGATTTTTTCTGCTATCACCATCCAGTTTAGTTTATGTTTGCTAAAACTCCGAGACGACAAGGCTTGTAATCCTAATTACCAGAATTACTAACAGAAATGAACTAGGATGAGTGCAGAGCCCAATGCAAAATAAATAAAAACAGAAACATGATATTTACCGAGAATGCGCGTGGATGGAAGGGACTTTAGAAACAACAAAGTGTGTAGCAGACACAATAATACCTCATAAATGGAATTGGCAAGAGTTGGGTGTTATGTTCTCCCAAACCTATAGAATGATGGCAAAGCTTGTCAGTCATTTGTAACTCCAAGATCACACAAATTAAGCAGGAAAATATGGACAATTTACAATCTGGATGAAGTAAAAATGGACACATTATGAACTTGTTACTGTGAAAATGCAAAAATAAAAGAGATACAATGAGAGATGTCGAGAATGAAATGGAAGAAATGAAAAAGGGAAGGTAGTGAATTCATTTGAGGGTAGGAAGTTAGTGATAACCAGTCAATCCTCCCAAATTGAGCAAAAATACAGATTCTGGGGTGACAATAATTTATGTACTTCACAGAATAAATAGACTGAGTGGCAATGAGTCATGACAAATGTACAATGCCATTATTGGTTTTCTGATGACATAATGTACATCTTAGTATGTATGGAGTATTGCATATTATAGTACAAGCCAATTCATCAATGAATTTACACAGAAATAAAATGCTATACACTGAAAACCCATCTGCATACTCAAAAACGCAGTAGCAGGTGTTGCTCTCAGGGCAGGAGAAGCAAATGTTAAAATATCTGTTGATAAATGAAATTTAAATAACGAAAAAAAGATGTCCATTTTTACCTTTTACTCTCAATTCATACGTCTATTTAGGTTTGTAAACGAGCCGAGCTTTTAAACGAGCCGCTTGAGCTCGATTTGTTAATTATTCGGTTCAGACTTGTTATACCCGAGCTCTAGCCGAATTCGACTTCAAGGTTAGGCTCGTTTAATACACGAGCCGAGCTCGAGCCTGGTCTTTTAAGGTCCAATAGGCTCACAAGCCGACTCGTTTATATTTAATTAATTTACATTTTATTTTTAACATATTATTTTACCTTTTAACAAATATTTATAAAGAAATTAAATGAGGTGAATTGAGCCGATCTCAAGCTCTCTCGTTTAATATTTAATTGATTATATATTTTTATTTAATATTATTTTTATCTTTTAATGAATATTTGTATTAATAATTAAGCAAATCGAGCTCGTGTCTATAGTTTTTCGAGCCGAACAATTTTTTCACGAGCCGGACCCTTCCAAATTAAAGCTCGATTTGACTTGTTTATACCCCTATGTCCATTTAAAACCATATCTATCTTCTTCTTTATTGTTGTTCATAGCTTGGTTGTGCTAAAATAGAGAAACAACAAAAAGAATAAGCAAGTGCGTTGAGAATAAGTGTTGACATAGAAACAAGAGTCATTCTCATTTTCTATACAAAATAATTGTTCTTCGGTGATCCTTTCGACACAATGCTATCGTTGTAACTTAAGAGACTATGGTCATATTAGAAGTGTATAGTATTCAGAAAATCGGTCTCGAGACTCAATATTAATAATTTGAACAAAAATTGAACACATGCCCAACAAAACTCAGATTTATTCTAGTTCGAATGAAATCCTTCTTGTGAGAATCAAGTCTTAACAAAAACGACAAAGTTGTAAAGGACAAAATAATGAATCCAACACAACAAAAATCAGAATTTCCGAACGTCTGTAGCTTATGTTACACCTTCTGGACAGTAGCACTACATATTGTAAATGTTTGTCATTTATTGTTAATTCCGTCTCATAATTTCATTGTAATTATCGTTTATGAATTAACTTATTTGTCTAACAATCTTAAAACTATATTTTGTTGTGTAGCAATTCAAAGACGAAGAACATGTTACTTGATTGAATTACTTGAAAGGACGGAACTTGACACGTCTTGCTCCACGACTTTAATCCATTTTGTAATTATTACTGATAGTTTATGACGACATGCTAGTTATAATTGATCTACTGGTTTGTTGTTTTTGTTAATATGTCAAACTGATACAGCGCTGGACGGAACAAACCATCATGCATAACTAGATCACATGTATTTGATACATATATGCTAAAAATCACATTTTCTGTTTTTTTAAGCATATAATGTATGCAAAATTGCTATTTGGTGATAGTTGAAGGCAAAGAAGTTCATACTGAATTTGGTGATTGACAGCAGTTTCTTGGAGACATGAAGTTAAAAGTGGTTGTTACTGGTTTTTGCTTTCAAAGTTAATCTTCAGAACTAATAGTAATGTATGCAATCACTAATATATCTATATTTGTTCGTGTGATGAGAATATGTTGTATAAACTTAATTATAAATGGGCCAATGTACTATAAAGTTAAAATTTTCAAGAAAAAAACAAGAACCAGCCAAATACAATAATAAAAAAAAGGAGGAAAGAGATAAGGAGAGAAGCAGAGAAACAAAGAAAGAGAAAAAGAACAAGACAAAGAAAGCGAATCAAGTAGCCCTGTTTTTTATCTCCATTTCCTCAAGAGCTTAATCATCTGGGCATCAACCCCTCGATTTGCAGATGTCCCAGGGGTTGATCGCCCCAACCCGAGGATCAAGAAGATCACGCATGCCTGATTGAGCGGAAACCAGATTCGGGTCGACAGATGTCAACGGAGGTTCATCGGGAAGAGAATCCATAGGCTTCGGCAGATGGTGGGAGGTATCTTTAGACATTGATCGAGGCAATCGGTGACGACGATAAATAAGAGTAATTAGGTAAATTCTTATGACGACGATAAATAAGGCAATCGGTGACTACGATAAATAAGATCTGCCCCTTATGATAGTCACTGAATTTCAACTAATGTTGTTATTGAACCTTATTAATTTTGACACTTGCTCTGCCAAGTTCATGTAAACACAGCATAAAAAACGATTTCGTGTTATCTGATAGAACACGATAAGAGGGAATTATTCTAAATAAAATCAATGATGCGCTTACACACGTTAAACATGCAACAAATTGACCACAAAAATTACAGAAACCCGATTATACATACATAAAGAAACAGATACACAATTCTCAATCTTGTGGTATACCTTCTCCTCTTAAGTTGTTCCTGCGGACCTGAGATTATTCCATTGAATCATCACATTCTTCAGGCTCTGAGCTTCTTCTAAACTTCTAAAGACTATCAGGTTGACCTTTCTGCAGCATCTACACTGATTTACAAGATGCTCTAAATGCAGGGACCAGGACAAAAAAATTCCCATTTATAAACCTAGCTTCTTCATGCATCCCACTCATTGAAGAGAGCCAAAAGCAGATATCTCTAACAGCTACTTCACAACACACTGCTCATCACATGAAAATGCAAGTTATGAGCTTCATCAATGTCAGCAAATAAATTTGGAGCCAGTTAACTTGTCTACAGGGTAATGCATTACATTATTTATATGATGTGATGTGATGTTTTATAGCAGGATAGCTATGTTTTTCTACACATGGAGGTTTTAACAAGCTTTCCTTGAGATCAAGTACTTAGAGAGAACAAATCTGTATAGGCAATTACTCTTGTAAGCATGTTTTTCGGCTTCACTATCATACCCATCATCTTTCGGTGGTTGACTATTAAAACAGTATGTAAATGGAGAAATGATATACTCCCTCCATTTCAAAATAAGCGGTCTATTTGATATTTTCATAAAAAAATTAAGGATTTGTAAAGTTAGTGCTTAAATGTTTCATATACCCTTATGTGCTACATGTTTGTGGAGTTATGATTAACTTGAGGAAGTGATACTATGCATAGCTCATACTTAATTTACATCTCTAACTGAAAAGTGGACACTTGTTTTGGAATAATAAAATTTTTAGAAAAACGTATTTTTCATGGAAAGGGTATACCTAGTGACATTCTTCTGAAGAAAATATTTATGGAATCAATCACTAATATTTCACCAAAAAGCATGTTCCTGTATTGGAATTACCTGTACCCTTTTCTATATTCTCTTCTGCATGCCAGTGTTGGGATCATACTTGTGGGTCAATAATGAATATCAGACAGCAACAACTGGTAACCAGAAATGTCACATTATATTTGGCAGAGCCTGGGGACGAGGTTTTGCCCTGATGAGAGTTTCATCGCTGTGCCTAATCCATTCTGATAGTCTCCATGGCTTCTGCCATTTCCATTTGAATTGCACCAGCCACTGGTGATGACTCCTTTTCCACCTCCATAGCTTCCCAGATTGTCCAAGGGCTGCTAGCTTTCTCATTGATAACTGTCCAGCTGGTACCATCTGCATGAGCAGTGAATCGACTTTCTTAGCTAACCAAGAAAACAATTACAAAGCAGTCAGATGGTTTATAAGCTAACCTTTCGTCTAGTGTCTACAAACGCTGCAGACTCTTTGACGGGGCCGTTAACAACGCCTGGAGTATATTTGAGCTGCTTTTGTGCAGGCGCAGCCAATGGAGACAAAGGACTATTGATGTCATCGGAGAAGTGTTTCAGCGAATTATGTGTATTCCCCTGTTCATGGCAAGTTTCATGCATTAGGCGATATCAAAAATAGCAGCAAAAACTAAAATAACAACAATACATTCTACACACCAGTACATCATTAAGACTGATATTACCCACAATATCATATCAATCTGTGAAAAATCATAAAACTGGAGTCTCTGAATTCTGTCTGATTGTGTTTCTGAATACTCCCTAAAGACACCCTATGTAATAGAGAGAGAAAAAAATCCAAACTAAATACACATACCGAAGCTGATGTAGCCAATGCAATTGCGACATCCTGTTCTCTCATTTTCAGCTCTTTCTCAACTTCCTTTCTTCGCATCTCACTCTGTTTCAACAAGCCTACTAGTTCTTTAAATTGCTCCTTCATTTCCTTGCTTTCCATTTCCTTTTCCCATAGCTGGCACCTGTAGACGATACATGAATTAGAATTTAGAAATTTGACTCTGCAAGACAAGTTTCTTCAAATAAATTGATTTCCCAAAAGAATCATTTATTTTAAATCCATAGAAGAGATAGCTTAAATGATGAAGTTGATCAGAATCTGCATATTGTAGAGTATGGACACATGTGCTTCATGCATGATTTTTCTGCTTTCACGACTTCGCCTCGTGGGAATTAAGGGACCATGACAATTGGATGAAAAGATTACTTGTCAAATTGGTTTGCTTACCTAAGATATTTTATTCTACTTTTAGTACTTTCTTCAACTTTTCCAACACCAATATAGATTCAAAAGTTACAGAGGGAGATGCGAACACTGCACATTTAGTACATGTGCAGTGTTATGTAAGGGTAAAGGGTTCTTGTTGAAGCCCGACCCACCTAAAAGTTCAAGCTGATAGGCGGAGGCCCAAACTTGTTATTAATTTGGTATCTTGATTCAGCTCTTTTCGATGTAGGTTTCGCTGACACTTCTAACATTCTTTTAGTGTAACAACTGGCATATATGTTGATTGGCAGGTATGAGCCATTCTATAAGAGCAGTGGTGTCTGTTAAAAGGTTGTTAGGAGGATGAACAATAGGAGAAGAGGACAGAGAGATCATTCTAGATAAGGAAGACGAGAGAGAGAGGAGCAAACCAACTATGCCCCACTTATTTTGAGCGAGGTCACAGAAAGATGCATTTATGATATTACAAGACAGTCGAATAAAGCATAGAACAAAAAACAGTAGGCCAAAAAAGTACCTTGCATCTGCAAAGGAATTGAACATATATTGAAGCAAGTTTTTTGCATCTGCCATTGAACGCAACTGATTCCAACATCCACGACTAGTGAAGGCACGCTCCCGTTCTTCTGCCTCTGAAAGTTGTGAAGCCATTGCTACAAGAGAATTCGACGTCATGCTTAGCATGTTCTCAAGTGAAGATATCCTGGCTATTCTCGCATTTGGGGACATGGAGGATGCTCTGAAGAGGCAGGGACAAAGAGCAAAATGCATAAAATACATGAAGAACTTGGTGAGATGCTAACGCCTAACTTATTAAACATGGAACTTAAGAGTAAAGAAGAAGAGAAATCAGAGACAAATGCTCAACAATTTTGACAGAAGTTATACCTAGCAAATCCATTCTTTTCTCTTGGAGGACTAAGCCCCTTTGATGCAAACTCATCCACTTGCTTCAGCAAGGCTAATTCTTCTGCCAATGCCGCTCGCCTGAGGATCATTGCAGCGTTAATAGAAAACTAGAACATGTGAACAGAAAATTCAAATTATAACAAACATAAGGTAAATACATACACTTGACTTTGCTTCTCATATTCAAAACGAACTTCATGCACATTCACCATGACTTCCAGCTCGTGATCAAGAAAACGCTGTAAGGATTTCTCGTTGCTCTGCATGAGTAGTTTAAGTGAATAGATTTTTGAAAAAGAAAGTGAATGGATTTGTAACTCAATAAGTGCCAAATCAAGGAAAAACAGATCAGTACCTGCCCATTTGATCCATTTCCATTGGCAAATCCTGCAAGATGTAAAAATATTAATAATCTTATAAGTAAACATACGCCAAGGGAGTGGATGCCTGTTCACTATCTTACATTGATGATGCTAGGTTCTTGAAATCTTATACAGGAGGAGCTATATGTTTATTAAAATGAGGGGTTCCATGAACAGTAACCCAAAAAAGTAGTATAGAAGCCAACAATTACTGCATAGACTAAGGTGATTGCTTCATGCTGCCTTTTCATTGGAGGAACAAGACAAACAATGACAGAAAGAAGCATTCCACTAAATTAGAAGTATACCTGGACTCTCACGAGCTGAAGATTTGCGAGCTTCTAGCAATTTTTTCAGCCTCTTGGTAGCCATTGCAGCCTCTTCTGTCTTTCGCTGAAGAACCTGAATGAAAGAAGTTCCTTCCAGTGAACATCTGCTATTATTTTTGTTACATAACGAAATGAAGGCGTTCTGACCATTTTCTGGCGTTGATTTATAGCTTGCAGCTTGTGCCTTTCATACTCATTTTTCCTTCCCTCTTTCTTTAACTGTTTTCCAAATGTATGATTAAGAAAAAGAAATATTAAGCAGAGAAAATACAGTAAATTGGTTAGAAGTTTATAAATAAAATTTACCTTTAGAAGGCAGATAAATTTGGAAAAAAAATTTCTTTTGTAAACAATTTTTTTGATAAATAGGCATATGACTGAGTAGCATATTTCTTTAAGATATATGAAAATACCTGCAACAGTTCCTTCTCACGAGAAGCCTTCCACTGCCGGAATTGCTCAGCCTCTTGTTTTATTCTTTGTTGCAATTGAACCTACAAATTCCAACGATGTAAGCATAACATGTTTAGAAACTTGCAAGAAATACATCAATGGAGTCAAAGTTGAGGATCCAACCTTTTGTGACTTTATGTATCGAATTTCATCTTGCAACCTTTTAGCTGCTTCATCACTTTTTTGTTTTTGTTTTAGTAGCTGAACCTGGTTCTCTTGTTTCTTTTTGAGATCCAGAATCTGGCGTGCAAAATAATCGTAAGAAAAAGATTAAAATACTGGTAGATCCAAAAGGAGTCCTTCCTGCCAATTTACAAAGAAACTTATTCAGATTATTTAGAAGACGAATAAAAAGAAAAGGTCACCTGTGCCTCAAGTGCCTTTAACTTTTGGGTATGGACGTCTTGCATTTTTTGTGTATGCCCATCAGAACTAGCAGCCAGATTTTCAACTTCCGTTAACAAATGGTCCCTCTCTTGCTGTTGTACCAAAACAAGTGAGTTAAAAATCAGTTTATCGACGAAGTACATAACATGTATGCATGAACTTTATTTAACCTGTACAACTTTCTTCTCATCTTCCAACTCCATGATTTTCTTGCCAAAGTGTTGCTTGAGTGTGTCCAACCCTCCAAAAAGTTTCATTTCTGACTGCAAGGATCAAAAATGTAAAGAGGCGCCAAAATACAAGATCATACTATGTGACTTTCTTAATCAAAATTTTGGAAGTTTAGATAACCAATATATCTGATCAATAAATGATTAATAAAAGTTATAGAATGTGATTAAGAAAAACAAGTTTTGGAAACATATTACAAGCTTCAAGCAATTCAGGGACAGGGACAAATTCTGGAACAAAAGTGAAGAAATGATACTATAAACACAAGTGTGAACTGTGAACGATAGCAGAAAAGCAAAATTAAGAGAGGAAAAGATCACCTCTTTCTGCTCTAGCTGTTTGTTCAACTCATTCAACTCTTGGTCCATGGAATTTTGTAGAAGAGTATGCTCCCACTCTTTTGCTACTTCATCAATTTCGTTGGTATTGCCTGCTAAAATTGGCAATTTCACGCCATATATAATGGTTATATATAAAATCAAACTTGAAACTAAATGGAAAACAGAAAAGGGCATTGATAACAGATAAGTACAAAGATGCGCCCAAGTTCAACTAAGTCCTCAGAGAGAGAGAATTCATACCAGTTATGGCATTACCCATATGACAGTCATGAGACTCTATACTATGTAAACCCCTTTTAAGTCCATCGCTTTTAACAGAACATGCATCCTGAAAGACAAAGTGACAGATTCATGCATCTAGCCAATTTAGCTCTTGCAGTATAATGGAAAACATAAAAGTTTGAAAGGAAGGAGCATCCATGACATACTTCAGCATCTGTTTCACATTCTGAAATGGTAGCACATCTGCTTCGATACTCGTGAAGTTCTCGACAAAGATCCTCATTAGCAGCTTCAAGCCAAACAATCCTTTCTTTAAGAAACTACACACAAAAATACCTAAAAACTTTATAATGTGCGTTTTAAGGAATAATTAGCTCATTCGAGCCAAACAATCCAACATAGTTGAACATGAAATTACTTGTAAGCTACTGCATATCCAAGTGAATATTGAAGAAATAATGGTTATGCTTTTTAGCACTTCATATCAGATATTAAGAATGAAAATAAAAACCTGTGTTTCATCCGATGAAGATCCTCCACGTGCACAAAGTTCTGCTTGCAAATGTTCTAGCTGTTGCCTCATCTTTAGCATCTCACTAGAGATGGGATCTCTGTTAATCTATTGAATAATATACAGAAGAGTCATGTGCACAAAACTTCCAGATTAATGGATCTTCTCCTGTAGATGAGGTGATCATAGAACACTAACATTTGAAGAAAACTTACCACGGGCTTATTTTGGATATTGCGAGCACGATTTGCATACTTTAAAGTATTCAAGGTTTCCTCGGCATTGATATCTGCTGGACTAATGCAAGCTGAAAGGGGATGAAATTTTAATTAAAAACAAGAAAGATAAAAAATCAAATTTCAAATCCAACCATACATCAGGATAAAGTATAAACAACTCACTGAGAGAACTGTTGACCAAAAAGAAGCAAAACATGGCACAATTAATAACGATTTAATACATCAGAGAGATGATGTCCCAAGCATCATACAGACTCTAGGCACCAAATATGAATTACTAAAAACCAGCTAACTGCCCAAAACCTTGTTGAAGATGCTGCATCATTTCTTCTTTCTTTTTCTTTTCCTTCTCGAGTATAAGGGTAGTTTTGAAATGCTCTAGAGATCACACTGAGAGCCAGTGCATTTCTATAAGGGCTTAGCCATGTCAATTCGTTTACAAGGGAACAAAAAGAATGCGGGTCGAGAAGTGATCGAAGCCTGGGTGAATCTACCCTCCATATAGCATACTATCTAATGTCAAGGTCTGATCCAAATTGAGCAAAAGCGGAAACTTCTCGATATTGTGTCAATTCCAACTTTTAATTTTCTTAAACTTCGTTTGAAAGTTCCTGCATTTCTTTGCTCTGATTTACCCACTGAACAAAGTGAATACTTCAGGGACTAAATTGGTACATCTCCTAATAATCTTAGAAGTACACAAATGCATATACGTGTAAATCAACTTTCTTCATATCAGGAAAAGGTATGGTGCAAGACAAATCTGCTTGTATGTTTCTATTTACTTAGAAGGGATCCTTAATGAATCTTGACTACGAAAATCAGCCTGCTCCGTGAGGAAAATGGCATTCTTGTGACTCATTTCTCAAGTTTCACAACTTCGACTTATTTGTCTGCTCATGGCATGTGCATCACTGAAACCCTACCCCACACAAGACATTTGTGGCCCAACCATCCAAATAGGATACACTAGTTAAGTTATGCATCTTTGAAAATATAGTCAAGTTTGTATCCCTTTTAAGTAGTAAAGCCTCCAATAATAATAAGCAACCAAAGATAATAGCCATAACAAACATGACATAATGGCAAATGAGAAAGCATCAAAACTCACCAATCATAACAGTTCTGCTGTTGCCACCAAGTGAATCCTGCCAAGATAAAACTAGTCATGCAAAAAGTGCCAAAAAAGTAAGGAAGAGCATGTGTCTGTGTGTGTGCACTCACATATATTTGTGAATAATATATCCTTTATTAAACAATTTGATAAAAAGTTCTTAGTTGGAACATCAATTAGTTATTATCGAGGTATGTTTGTAATTTTTCAGGACCGTAAGGTGTATAATCTTTGAACGTTACAAACCTGCAAAAGCCGAGTCAGTTTACTGTCTCTATAAGGAACATGAAGACTTTCTTTGCGCTTTTTCTCATCGCCTAGTGCACTAATAACATTACCAAGTGCAAGAAGTCCCTTATTAATGTGAACTCCTGTTTAAAAATAGAAAAAGTTTCGGGTGATTAGGCTTCAGAACCACATCCTCTCATGCAACAGGAGAAGAACAGCACAACCTACCTTCTTTGAAACGTAGACCATCAGAACCAGTTCTTTTAGCTCTCTCTGATCCAGCAAGATCTACTAAATGCAACTTAGCACATAGATATTCTTCATTCATACTCTCACTTGAATTGCTGTCTCCAGGACAAACTGGATTGAGTTTTCGCATTTGCTCTAATGTGATAGTGAAGATTGCATGTGAACGGCTATGAAGCAGAAAATGGAAAATGTCATTCAAGATATTTGCTACTATCTTAGACATGTTAAGTATAACTGATAGGGAAATGTGATTTATTTAAACAATAATCTAATAATTCTTAACCAACACTTATTTCCATATATGCCATCAAAATCTAATGTTAGGTTTTTGGCACAACAGAACGTATGGATGACTAGGTGCAAATGCACCCATATTCAATGAACTACACAGGCTTCTACATGCATAAACTAAGTTAAAACGAACGTGAGGCTCAACTATTAAATCAAATTTTTGTCGGAGCAGATTATGCTTCCTGATGCATGATATTCTTGGTTTTTTTTTTTTGATCAGCCATGATATTCTTGGTAATATAGCATCCTTAAAATAAATTCAAAAGAGCTATATGCCTTCCATCCTGGTCGAACTAAGTTCAGAGTAAAGTACCTTCCTGCTATAGAATATTCTAGGATAGAAGATCATTATTTCTCAGATAGACAAAATTGTATTGCACATAGTCTGATTTTCCAGGTTTGTGAATGAAAGTTAACAAAAACATTTTCTACCAGTTCTAAAATAAAAATATATAAAATTGGGCTACATGTATCGGATCAGGCTCCACAACTAAAATATCATAGTCAGGCATGACTCTTGCCTAATCTCTTTTCTATTTTTTCTCACGTGAGACTTCATACTTCAATGGAAACAATATGAAGATGTATAACTGACCTTGATTGATTGTTCATGTTTGTACTTCCTGTTGCTCTACTCAACGATCCTTGTTCCAGGCAAGCAGCCATTTCTTTTAGACTACTGACACTAACTTCAGTAGATCCCGCCAATGTAATAACACCATTTGATGTTTCCCGAATTTGAATGGGTGGTTTCCCAGGGACATTTACTTTCCCTGAGTGTCCATTGGCATGACCATTTGCAGTTTCTGCTTTACTCAAGGGAGTAGAATCCAGCAAGTCGTGTACTTCCTCTTTCAAAATCTTCCATATAAAAAAATATAAAAAAAACTTTTAATTACACACATCAATAACAAAAAAAAACTTGAATACATAATCACAATATTAAAATGAGTAATTGCAGATGAAGTTTCCAATCTGGTTCTATCCATCAGAATACGTTCAAGGATGGGCCATCATGAATGAATGTAGTATATTTTTCATCAATTTTACAGGGCATGAGAAAGGTAAGGAAGGGAGAAACTGAGACCATCCTAATCAATGAAACTATAATGAGTACAGTTCAGTGACGAATATGTTGATTAGTGTTAATGTGAAATAGTTGACATTATTCACTTCGTATGTTAATTAGCTGAAGTTATGCGACAAAATTTTCACAGCCCTTGCTACATTACAATGTTAATATGACATCAAAGCTTTGATAAATTAGTTTGATTTGTTATTTTTCAGCAGGCCAGAAACATGTCACGATGATAGTACAAACGTAAAAAAACATGACTCTTGAGATTGAGTACTCTATAAGGTCAAGCACAAAGAAATATCACAGACCATGACTTAGGTCATATCTATAACATTAAAAATAAATACAAGAAAGGAAACAGTTGAACCAACCTCAATGAAGGAAACATGCATTTGAAATTCAGTTTGATCCTTCAAAGTTTCAATCTTGTTGAAGAGAGCTTTCATAACTAGAGGAACTATTCCTGTTTGGCAACCATCTTTGATGCCAGTGCCCATGGTATATGTTTTCCCTGAACCCGTCTGAAGTGTATTGAAATTTCAAAATCTTCATGAATGAATCAAAATAGCATTTACTAGATAAGATGGAAAACGAAAAGTATAATTCACCTGACCATACGCAAGAACAGTGGCATTATATCCTTGAAACAAACCATCCACAAGTGGGGCAACACATTCTTCAAACATGGCACAAGGAGGAGATCCCGTGCTTCCATAGACATGATCAAAGGTAAAAGAATGCAAGCCAATTTGCACCTACGATAAAACATTTGGCAAAAAAAAACAGAGATCAATTAACCATGTGAAATATAGGAAATTTCGTTGACTAAAAATTATCCAAAGAATACAACATTTCATAACCTGATAAAAATTCAGAATTATTTTGCCTCTTAACAATCGGGGCCATATTCTTAACTTCCTTTTCTTTACTAAATTATATATTGTAGTGAAAATCATCTGAAAGTTCGATTTTTAGCCAGCAATTCAACTTGAGAGAAAGCAAAATTAAGCTCATGGTCTCATCTTAATCAGATCCTCTGAGCTCATCCATGCAAGAAAAATAAAAGGTTTTTAATCATAAGAATCCAGATTATACAAGGAAAAGCATTGAAATGAAGAGAAAATTTTCTGCACTTGACATTCCACCCTTACAATTCAATCGCATCAAAACCCAATTCAATTTCGATCCGAAAGAAAATAAAAACGAAAAAGACCAAAAAAATTTTTGGACCACCAGTGTTCAAATTCAGCTTGCTCAGAGGCAAAATTTAGCTCATGGTCTCATCTAAATCAGATCATGTGAGCTTATCCATGCAAGAAAATTAAAAGGTTTGTAATCACAAGAATCCAGATTATGCAAGGAAATGCATTGAAATAAAGAGAAAATTTTCTCTACCTGACATTCCTCCCCAGTCCCCTCCAACTCAATCACATTAAAACCCAGCTCAATTTCGATCCAAAAATAAAAAATAAAAACGAAAAAGAGCATGAAAACATTTGGACCACCAATGTTCCAAGTAGACTTTTGAGCAAGCACGAGATCCAGATCTCAAAGAGACAAAGCAGCATAGAGTTGAATCAGTAGAATCCAGAAGCACGAAGAAGGTTGACATTGTGAGAATGATGAGTACCTGTGGCTTCCCCGAGACGACGGCGACGCAATCCTTGCATCCCTGAGCCCTCTCGTCCCCAATGAGCGGCCGAATATGCACCGCGACCTTCACACAACAATCCTCAGCTCCAGCTTCCATTGGAAGCCACCACTCAATTCAAGAGTGAAACAACCGTTGGCGCTGTCCAGAATGAGAATCTAGCTACAAGGAAAGCGATACAGCAGAAGCTAGAGAGGGAGAGAGAGAGAAGCTCAAGCTCAAGCTGATGAGAGCTATTGAGAGAGGAGGAGGAGGAGGAGGAGGAGGAGGTTTCTTTTTGTTCAGGCAATGGAATTGGAAGGAGAGAAAGAGAAGGAGAAAATTAATATACCAACACAACACTGGTCTCTCTCTACTGTCCTGTCCAGTATCAGAATAAATAATACTTGCTGGTAATAAAATAGAGAAAAGGTATTGAGGGGTATTTGGGGAATTATAGGCAACAACAACTATCATTTTCCTTAGGCTTCACACCACCACCAGACCTGACGGTTGTGGCTGTAACAAACTTTGATGACACTCTTCCCATTTTGCCCCTCTCACAACGGTTCTTACCTTCACTTTTCAATGCCCTTAAATTACCTTGCTGCCCTCGGGGAGGAGGGAGGCCACGTGACGTACCGGGTTTGGGGCACGAGGAGGTATCTGTCATTATGACCAACACCGTGATCGTGATGGAATGGGGAGCTACTGCTTTTTTATTGTTTTGTTTTTCTTTTTTCTACCCTTTAGATTTTACATTTTTCCACGTGATTTAAAATTTAAAATCTATTTTCTCTGTTATGAACCTAAGAAACAAATTATAAATCTTCCTCTTTCCCAGCTTGTCTTTTAGATGACAATTTTTAAAGATGAAACTCTTGCATGTCTCTCATGGACATATCATTTATGTATTATGTCATCACATACGCATAAACATCTGTCTAGACCATTAAGAAACACTTGTGTCACTTCAATTCACAACTCCTTGTCCTTTTACGATCAAGATATGATACTCATGGAAGACGATTGGGTAGCTAAAATTAGTGTGTTTGTTGGTTGTGGAGTACCAATAATAGCAAGAAAAATGAAAGAAACTGAAAATATTATTAAGCATAAAAGTAAATAATCATAAATATATGTAGTTTGTGTAAACCTATATGATTCACTATTCATGAGTTGATATTATTTATTGTGAAATTAATAAATTTAATCAAGGATACATAACAAAAAAGTTGTACTGGTTTTCAATTCCAAATTAGTAAATGTTTTAAATTTAATGGCTTTCGTCAAAGTCATAAGATAGAAGTATGCTATAGTGATTTCTTGTGTGTTCTGTCATATTTGTTTCATTTGACCAAACTACTCCAAAAAGGAAAAAAAATTCATAAAATCAAATGGAGATACAATTTCCCATTTATTTTTGAGGTAGAGATCTATTGAGAAATTTAGAATCACACTTTATTATGTTAGTGTGTCGTGATCTTTTAATTTATTTTATTCTTTCAATTATTATGAAATGATTAAAATACTCATGTTCATATTTTAAATTTTCAAACCAATGTCATTAACATATATGAGTATTTTGATCATTTCACAATGAACACTAACGTAATTAAGTATTTTCTCAGTCGATTTAAAAACAAACTTAAGAACCGCCATGAGTTGGTCCAATAATTAAAGACCTTAAAAAAATTCGATGCATAAACTCATGTCTATGGTTGGAAACTAAATTAGTGTTTGTAAAATATCATATTAAAATATTATAATTGATTGTGTAGAAAGAAGTATTATTTTATAATATAGGTAGATTGAGATAAACTTGAAGATAATTTTATAATATACAAGAATGTGAAAATGATAAATTGAAGAAAAAGAGTGGGAGGAGCGGAGGGGTAGGATCCGGGAAAGAGAGAGGAAGTAAAGGGACAGAGACCCCCACAATTTAGACAGAGCCAGCTGGAGGGGTACACCTAAACAACTAATCAACGGATGGTCCCTCCTAGTACTGTTCCTTCTCCCTCCAACCCCAACTTAATGTTTTCACTGCACTGCACTTGATAAATAAATTCTACACATCCCTGACAGACACCATAGCAGCAGCACACCAACTCTCACACCCAGCACTTGTAAAAGTTATGGCTCTCTACATTTAGATACTACCTATCCACTCCGATCCCTCTCTTTTAATACGCCACTTATCAGTTCAAAAAACAAACATCTTTCTCAAAAGTAGCATCACCCTAATCATATATGATGTTTGATATAAGACCATTTTTTTAGTACATGTACTTTAGTATACGAGGATGTTGTATCGTAGTGGTATGAATTAGGGTGGTTGGTGCGTCACTAGGATTGGTTTGGTTTGTGTCAACGGAAAAACAGCGTGACAACATCAGTGTTTGTGTCCATTCAATTCAATGTTACTTTTGCACTGTTCCCATCCTAGGAATAGGATATATAGGATCCAACGTTTGTATCTTACACACAACAACGGCCTATACTTTTTAGTTTTTACAGGTACACACCAATACAGTCAACACTTCCCACAACTTCACTAAAATGGCACACTTCTGAACAATTAAGAATATATTGTCACGTCACGGCTATAAATGCCGCAACTTTGGGTTTTCTTTTTCCTTTTATAGATGATCATGAATCCATTTTTACACCACATGTACAATTAAATGTTAAAACATGAATCACATAAAGTGAAATGGGTGGATATAATATGAATGAATTCATCAGGGTAACATAAATTACATTAAAGGTTGATTACCCACTTGAAACATCATATTTATGGGCTGGCCATAAACACCACATGGGACAGAATTTTAATCCAAAAATTGCAATAACATGAGCTATACAACCACTTTTTTTCAAGAACATATCATGTATTTTGTTAATGTAAACAAATTTATGTGAATTTTTTTTTTGTGTAAAATGTGCGTATTTGTACAAAAATAACAAAATTACTTATGATATTAAGAAGGAAAAATTTCACATGATCCCTCTTAACTATACACGAGTTTCACATAAACCTCTCTAACTTTAAAATCAACTTGTGAAGTCCCTTAAGTTTAAAAAAGTTTCACTTTACCTTTTTCGTTAACTTTTTGTGAACTGACGAAAACACCCTCGCATTAGAAAAATTAAAATAAATATATAAAAACTATTTTGAACTTTTTTCTAATTCTTCTTTTACAAACACAAAGAATAAAAATAATATTTTAGTATCAATTTTCTTAGAAAAATTAATAAAAATAAAAAATGATGCTTAAAAATCATTTTTATATAAAACTTTAAAAATTATTCTTATTACTAACAAAATTTTATTATTTATTTTTTACAACGAAAAAATTAGAAAAAAAAAGTTCAAAATCATTTTTACTTATTTATTTTAATTTTTTAATACAAGGGTATTTTTGTCATTTCACAAAAAAGTTAACAAGATTTTTTAAAAAGTTAATGGAAAAAGGCAAAGTAAATTTTTTTCAAAGTTAGGGGACTCCACAAGTTGATTTTCAAGTTAAGGGGGACTCGTGTATAGTTAAAAGGGGTCATGTGGAATTTTCCCTATTAAGAATTATATTTTTTAAATAATTTCAAATTAATTAAATTAAAAATAATTTAACTAAAAAAGTTAAATTTCAAGTTTTGATTATACAAATTTTAGTTAAAAGATATTTTCAAAAAAACTTTTTAAATATTTATTTTTATTTTTATTTAAAAAGGTTTGTCATTCACACACAATTTGCAAAAAAACAAAGTTAATAACATATTTTTACCATCAACAAAGTACAATGCATGTTCTTACAAAACTATGAGAGTATAGGACATGTTTTTGCAATTTTTCTTTTATATTTGATGCATATATGACTTTAACATAGACTAAATTTATAAAACAATTTAACAAAATAATTAATCTAGTTCAACATAAAACTAGATGAAGAGACTTTAAAAGAGGAGGATAAGGTTTGTGTGCCAATGCTATGGAGTGGGCCTCACTATATTAACCGGCCGGGACCATATTCGAAGCATCATTTCACGTGTACGTGTTTATATTCTATCAAACTTATACCAATGCTTGTTTATGGAATTATACCAAAACTAGCAAGAAATGAAATCAACCAAATATAAGCCTTACTTGGGATGAATGTTATTGAGATTTAAGCAAAATGTTTCCTTTTTAAGGCTGTAAAATTGCAAGTATTCATATTATTACGTTACATTGATGAGCAAAAGCTCGGGTTAGTTTAATTTCATATATAAGGCAAGTTTAACTTTGGAGAGAAATTTCTCAAGTTCCCTTGGATTTGTAAGTATAATGAAAAAGAACTATCAACTATTGCTAAAGCGTGCACACACACTTATAATTATGAGTAATTCATTTTATTAGGATTTGGTTATTGCTTGTGAGAAAAAAACATGTTATGATGTAATATGTATTACTCCGAAAACAAAACAATGATTATCAAATACCATTCTTCAATTGCTATCGGAGTAGTATATTTACACTAGTATTACATTTGGATTTAATATTTAGAGTTTCCTCTTATTCTCTGTAAATATATTATAGTTTATATCAAATTGAGCTCAATTTGGGTTGTCTGTGAATTTCACATGCCTATGCTCCTGGTAAACTCTTGCGCATATGCGAAATTTATGTTCCGATATGGCCTATGTGTAGAAAAACTAAACGTGAGGAGTGTTGAAATAAAAGCTTATACATATATAGACAGAAGTGTGAACGGAAATGAGTCAAGTGTGTACATGAGCATGAGAGAGAAAGTTAAACTCACATGAAAAAATAGAAAATAATACTAAAAAGTATTGTATATAAAGAGAAGAGTCACGCACAACTAATATTGTCAACATTTTAGTTGTGGAATTTAACTCAATCTATACGACTCAGTTCAACATGGTATTAGAGCGGTTTTGATCTTGTTAAGCTTCCACTAACCTTATAGTTTCATCCACTCGTTAGCTCATTATTCTAACGAGTAGACAAGACTGGATAATTTTATTTTATTTCATCATCTTGTTTAAGCATCAAATCCAAATTCTAACCCTCCAACAATTAACAATGGCAAAAACCTACATTCTACACGCCATTGAGATGAAGTTGTAGAGTGCAAGACGTCATAGAGTCGGAGTCTTACAACACAACACCTTATAGAGCCGGAGCTGTAAAACACAAGACGTCAAAGAGCTGGAGCCTTAAAACACAAAACGTCAAACAGTCGAAGCCTTAAAACACAAAACTCTATAGAGCCAGACCCGTAAAAAGCAAGAAGTCAACGAGTCGGGGCCTTAAAAGACAAAACTCCATAAAGTCAGTTGTAGAGGGCAAAACTACAAAGCACAAGACGTCAAAGAGTCAAATTTGTAGAGCACATCATAAAGTCATCGAAGCCGAAGAGTATATGACGCCATAGTTGACTCCAAAGAGGGCAAATATTTTCAAATGACACATTTGTTATCTAGAAACTGGAAACTCAATTCAATTTACCAATTAATTTAAGTTTTAGAAAGGTTGTTAAAAGAGTATAGGCTTACGCATACACCCACCCAATAGTTGTATTAGAATTATATTTTATATTTATGATTTTCTCTTATTCTCTGTAAATAGGTGTATTGTTATACATCAAAAATATTATCTCATATTCTAGTTTACTTATTTTCCCGATTAAAATGGTTTTAAGGGTTTTTTTAGGCCATGTAAGAAAACATTCTAGTGATTTCTTAGATACTAATGTCATGATTGAGGCATCTAATCGCCTACAAATACATTATTCGCGTACAAATGTACGAAGACAGCTCAGCCATCAGATCAACCGATCTACGGTCAGTTATTAATTGCTAATATAAGTGGCACGCTCGGTAAATATTAACAAAACCGAGCCCAAAAACGCGTGTTCTGAATGATGTCGAGGGCAAGTTAGTACTTTTGTCTTATGAGGAAATCAAATCCACATTGAATTGCTTGATTCTCGCCGAATCGTGGCAGAATCTTTCTTTCCTTTTCCCGAACTCTAAAACCCTAGACTCCCTTTACTCGCACATTCAGCTTGATCTGGTTTACACGATCACGCCGGCGCGATTCACCACACTCCACTGGCATCGTCGACAATGAGCCCTTCGAAGCGTAAATCTCAGAGGATTTTATATCTTCCCAAGAATAAGAAGCAAGGTAAGTTAATCAATCTTGTGTTCGGTAAATTGCATGTGTGAATTCAGATTTGTTTGATCATTTGTAGTGTTGTTTACCCTAATTCAAGGCATGATTTCTCACACGGATTAATTATTTTAAGTAGATCTACTGAACAATATATTACATGTTCTTCTCAATATCAGATCAAGCTTTGTACAGATTTTTGTTGTTTCTTTGTCCAATTTTACTTCCAATGTGAAACTACAATTGGGAGTAGACAAGGTTGAAACTTTGTTGTTCACATGTTTTTTTA
>JAYMTP010001098.1:0-26449 GCA_036897365.1 Geranium brycei | reverse complement strand
TATAAATTGTGCTTTTCATATACGTGTTATAATAAAGTAGCTTATTTTTTTATAATTATAAATGAATACTAATGTTGAAATATTTAATTATATATAAATAGTGTCGTTGAATTACATAATATAAATAGGAGGCACTCTGTTGTGGCCTCCAAAAAGTGAGGGCCTGCAGAGAGTGAGTGTGCTGATGTGACAGTTCAAAAACTGACACGGAGACTCCCAAAGAGGCACTCTGTTGTGGACAGCCTAATAAGTGAAGTGTGTCTTGCAAGTACTAAATGATACGCTTGAGAGCAACCATGTGAGTAATTCGAGGGTCATGCATATGGAGACACACATGTTGCACTACACATGAAATATTAGGATGAGTAGAGGTAAGATATTGTAAAGCACTTGTCAAACGTCGATAAAGAGTAGGATCACTAAAAGGGCCACTGTCGGAAGCTTAAAGATTGCTCTGTGTGTCAACCGGAGTAGCAGAATGAGAGCAAAATCTCATTCATGCACAATTAATAATGTCATTAGCATATATGCGCTGAGATAAAAACATCTCGTGACGGTGGCGCTGCATAGCCACTCCCAAGAATTCAGTATCAAAAAGTGTCATAATAGTTAAACATAGAGCATCACTAGAGGTTGTCAGAATTATATCGTCGACATATAGAAAAATGTAGGCAATATCAATACCACGAAGAAAAATAAAGAGAGAATGATCAATCTTACCGTGAAAAAAGCTAATAGATGACACATAGTTTGTGAACCGTTGGTACTGAACAAGGGGAGCCTGTTTCAAGCCATAAAGAAACTGGTGAAGGAAGCATACATGATCCGGAAATGAAGTGCTACGAAATCTCAACGGTTGATACATATAGACCGTCTCGTGAAGATTGTCATAAAGGAACACATTTTTTGTATTCAATTGGTGAATATGTCGAGAACAAGATACCGCAATACTAAGCACAGTGCTAATACTTTTTTATAAAAACAAAATTTAAAAATTATTTTTGCTACTAACAGAATTTTATTTTTTATTTTTACAACGAAAAAATTAGAAAAAAAAGTTCAAAATTATTATTTTTTATTCATTTTAATTTTTTTTGATACAAAGATATTTTTGTCATTTCTTAAAAATTTTCAAAATTTTTAAAAAACTAAGGAAAAATGAATAAAGTGAAACTTTTTAAAAATGAAGAAAAGTTGGTTTTAAAGTTAAGGGATTAAAGTAAAATTGAGAAATAATTAAGGAATGCTTAAAAAAAGCCTTTTGTTGGAAGTAGCCGAGGATAGCAGTTTATCTGAGCCCTTGCATTCGGTGGTTGTTATTGCTGACAAACATGTGTTCTGATCTTCCACATAACCCAATTCCAGCCTCCTCTCCGATTCGCTCCCTCAATTTCAAGATTGATGCTACTAAAGGTACTTCCTTTCCAATCCCTAGGTTTAATTTGTTCTTTTTGAATTTCCCAGATTGAAGGTCGGAGTAGCGATACCCAGAAGCCGGAAATGGAGAGATTTTGATTATGTGATATACAAAATAATATTCCACCCAAATATATCACGAATCCTTAATAAACAAGTAAAAAAACTCATTACCATATTGCCTATTTTTTATCAACAATTCATATATCGAAGTTTACCGCCAGTTATGTCAAATACATTTCATATGCATTACTATTCAGTGTAATGGATATATAAGTAAGATTCATCTTGATTCCAATTTGAAGGAACACAGCTGAAGCACAGGCCTTGTCGACCGCCGCCTTATCCGGAACAAGCTCCAACGACTTGGGCCTCGATTGTGTAAGTAAATTTCCATTTTCGTTTTCTTCGGTAAAATGGTTTCGTTGCTATTGTTGCTGTGGTGAGTATCAGTTAGTTACTGCTAAGCTTCCCATTTAGTGGGTGTTTGTTCATTTCTTCAACTGGGTTATGTATTTGTTGCACAAGTGACCGTAAAATTGGAATTGGTATAATCTCATTTTTGTTGTAATTTTGCATCACTGCTCATACAGACACACTCGCGCGCAAATCCAGAACAAAGTATATCCAAACATAACCTAAGAGTGAATTTGTATGTTGGCAAATTGAATGTTTAGAAATATTTTGTGCTGCTATTGGAAGTGTTTGTAAATTTGTGGATTGAGATTTTCTCCATTGATTTGTGTTTAGCATCAAAGGGTTTGTTTGTTTGTTTGTTTGTCACCACACTGATTACTATTTGGAGTATATTAGGTGGTATCAAATTGCTGGTTGGATCCATTATGTCTTCTATAGTGCATAAGTCGGCAAAATCCTGGGTATCTAAAAATATAGTTAATGGTTGATTTCATTATTTGATGCTTATAGTTTTGGCTATTATATGTGTGAAGATAATCACTACTATGTATCGTTTTGTTTTCATTGTTTCCATCTCTTATAGATATGACCAACTTATAACATCATCCTTTTCTCACCTTTATTTATATTGTTGAGTTATTCAGAACTTCATTGCTTATTTAGCAATCATCAATAAATTTAGTCTGGAAATGGTACTGAAGTCAGGGTATTGCATAAGAGACCAGTTGTCCAATACTGTAACTGTTCCGCTCACAGTTGTTTTCCGTGTGTTTGCATTTGGAAGTGTAACAATGTCTAATCATATTGGATCGTGTAAAATATAGTGCACAATTTCTTTTCAGCATTTAGACTTTTTGTTGATTGCATATGTACGTTATGGTTTCTGTTTGCTAACAGCGGAGTTTGTTACTTTATTCCAAGAAAATTTGACGTGATGTGCTGTATGTGCCATCTAAAACTTAGACAATTGATCGTCAAACTTTCATAGATACACCTTTTTACCTGAAAGGCTACAAGTGGAGTGATGCCAAATAAGAAGGTGATTCCCATTTCCACACAAAATCTATCCAAATGTAACCTAAAAGTTAATTGGTATATACATTTTTTTGTGCCACTGAAAGTGTTAGGAAGCTACACTGATTACTATAAATGGAGTATACTGGATTCATAATTTCTTCTTGTTGGGAATATATATAGTTGAAGGTTGTTTTCATTATATGCAGCTCATATCAGCTCTGGGTTTTACATCTGTGGAGATAAATCTAATTGTCTGTCTCTCTGTGTTGATTGTTCCCATAAATTCACTTTCAAGTGCACACAGTGATGAAGACAGCCTTTGTTGATCAAGTTCATGTCTGATTGCAGGTCAAATGTTGACAAGGTGAAGATATTTGAAAAAATGGCAGATTGATTCTCAGCACCTCGCCAAGTTGTGTTGTTGATTGGAACAAAAATTACAAAGGGACCAAACCTGTCCTCTTGTCTTCCACAAACCCAATACCAGCCCGGCCAAAACCGCCTCCTCTCCTCTCCTTGTTCTGATAATCACACCCAGTCTCGAACCGGGTCATGGCGACAGCCCACAGGAGGTCATGCTGCTCATCTTGTCTAGCTTCGACAATCAGTGAGGCAGAGAAGATCATGAGATTTTGATGATCTGAGCATCAGGGGTGATTCTGAGGTATTGTATTTTTATCTACATTTACGAGCAATTTACACATTCGTCATATATAAAATAATATTCCACCCAAATATATGTGATTGGCTATTTTTTATCAACAATTCATATATCAAAGTTTGGGTTCAATACTTTGTTTGTGTATCAAAATTTTATAAATATATTAACGGGATGTATCACAATTTTACCGCCAATTATGTCAAATACATTTCATATGTATTCAGTCGTAGAGTTAATAAAATACTTTGAATTCGAGGGAGACCCATTATCCCCGATTGGATGGATAAGGAACGGGAATTGTGATATCAGCCTTATACTCATCTAGTTGTCATCTGTAAAACATATCGAATCTCGAAAAGTTAGGCTCGAGTTCGGCTCGTTCATTAAACGAGTCGTATATATTTAGCTCGATTTCAACTCATTCAAATATATATACTCGAAAATCTTGTTAAAATTTTGAATTATTTAAAAAGAAATTTTGCTCAAAAAATTATGGATATGCCACTCGATCAATTGAACATGAGATAATTAATAATATTTGCAGCAAGTTGTGTGTTCATTTATGTATATTTTTACATGAAAAACACTACTCGAGCGATGTCGTATTTCAAAACGTGGTATTTTCTTAGATTTAACGTTTTTGTTATTAACACAATATTAATATTAATAGCAGGCTTGTTTTGTGGTTTAGATGGATCGGAGGTGGCACGTGGTGGGTGGTTGAATGTAGCGAGCCGTACGTAACTTACTAAAAGTAGAAAGGATAGGATTTCCTGGTCAAAGTCAAATATATGTTGGTTTGGTTGTTTGTGTGTCAAGTCAAGAGAAATTAAGAGGTTCTGTTTACATTTGTATATTTTGTATTTTAAAAAGAGAAATATATATTTATTCTTAAACTAAACGATTTATATAACAAGAGAAGAAAAATATGCTCAAACATAAGGTATTGTATTTTCTTATATCTATAGATTTACTTGTAAAAACAGCAATTTACATATTCGTGACGTATAAAATAGCATTCGACCCAAATATATGTGATATCATGAACCTTAATAAAGAGAAAGAGACTCAAAATGACCTGAGAAATGAACAACAATCCTATTCACTTCTTTATTGTGCGCCCTCAAAAAACTCTTTACCATATTGGCTGTTTTTTTCATCAAAATTTATGTATCAAGGTTTGGGTTCAATCCTCTGTTTATGTGTCACATTTTTGTAAATATATTAATGGGACTAATTATAATTTTATAGTCAATTATGTCAAATACATTCCATATATTCAATGTAGTGGATATATAGTAAGAATATTTATTGCTTAATAAATCATTTTGAGTTATTTATTTGTTCAAATTTTTATATGAGTTGAGTTTCAATATGGTGTAGAAAATAGTAAAAATGAAAAAAAAAACAAATTTTACAAGAATTCGGTATCCTCGATCGGACGGGTGTAGGGAAATGAGATTACTAAGTTTGCCTTATGTTGAGGAGATCCGAGCTTTACATAGGAGGAACACCAACGGAAAGTCCACATACGCATTAGAGCCCACATTAGACTCAAAATACTAGCCTATCAGATATAAAGCCCAATGTGTGTATAAATTCTCCTTATACATCCTAATCTCCCGATGTGAGATTTCGAACTCACATGTGGACATAACAATCTCTCATTGGTCAACTCAATCCTACAAGGGCCCTTTCATCCTATCTGAGCCTCACAATGAGAGAACCCGATCATGGTCCTGGTCTTAACAGGCATAGGAGTACACGACCCACTTAACTAGAAGAGTTTACCGAACCAAGCCTCTAATACCACTGATGGAGAGATTCGGGCCTTATAGGGATAGAAAAAAATCCAAACCCGATGGGTATCCGATGTACCCGCCCGATCGGAACGGGTGAAACCCAAATTTTTGTGGGTTTGGGTCGGGTTTCGGGTTTTTTGAATGAGTTTTGAACGGGTGCTGTCGACATGTACCCAATCCGATTTCGACACGCACCCGTACGAATTTAAAAAAAATATTATAATTTATATTCTTATTAACTTTTGAACAAAAAAGTGAAAAACATAAATTCCAATTAACCACTCACGCAAAAACCTAAATTAATACAATATAATGTCTATTTGTATTAATTTTTCTTGTATTGTAAAAGAAAATTTGTTAACTAAATTCATATTTGAATTTTCAAGTTGGGTTTTGGAGAAACCCCGTACCTGACGGATTTTTCGGGTCGGGTACCCGCTCAAGGTGAGCGGGTTTGGCCAAATCATATCCTTTGCTATTCCAAGGAATTCTTAGGAGGAGCACCCATGAAAAACTCACATACATATTAGAGCCCACATTTGACCTAAAATACTAGCCTATCAGGTCTAGGGCTTATATAAACTCTCTATATATCTCGTAATCTTCCAATGCGGGACTTCAAACTCACACGTGGACATAACATCTTGTATAAATAACAATACTTTGAATCTGATGGGGACCCATTATCCCCGATTCGGCGGATAGGGAACGGGAATTGTAAAAATTGTCCTATAACTGTCCTGTTGTCATCCCTAAAACTTTGTGATGATAAATCCAACAATTGGTTGTGTACGGTTTATATGTAAAATCCCTCTGGTGCAGTCAACAAGTGTTGGCCCTAGGAGCTTTACATAAAAAGACACGAGGCCGTTAATTATAATCCTTGCATTTACTGTTATTATTTATTACTAATAAAATGAAAAATCAACTCAGTTTTGTAAGTTGGTCGAAGTCGAAGTCGATATACATTATACATAATTAATGATTACAGTTACTAGTATATGAATTAAGCAACAATATTTAACAATAAGAAAAGGAATATGGACATGGCTAATGTAGACGAGAGTGGGAAAAAGTTATAAATAACGAAATGCGAGCTAAAAAGGTAATCAATTTTCTTAATCTCAACTTATAATACAAAATTCAAAAAAGCACACACACAATAAATAAGATATTTGTGAAAACGATGAGACATAATTGCAATTAGCAAGTTGATAGGAAAAGGCACTGCCCACCAACCCACCAATGGCAACGCCGATCGACAAAATTGGGCACTAAAAGATTGAGAAAACAAAGCACTCAAAGCAAAGCAAATCAAATCAAAATAAACCAACACTAGAAAATCCAAAAGAGAATCGGCAAGATCCAATGATAAATAATAAATAATTAGGTGGATGATCTATTAGAATATAAATCATTCACCTAATAAAGATAAATAAGAAGAGTTGTATATACAATGAAAGAGTTAAACTTAATATTAAAATTGATCTTTTGTTTGTAGAATCTAAACTCTTGATTGATTTGAAGTTATGGTTGAATATAAATCATATCATAATTATGAGAAAAACAAGTTGAATTGAATTCATATATACAAAAGTTTAAATTAAATTGATTTGTACGAGATTACACAGTTGAGATTAAATTGAATTAAGTTCGAATTTAATTCAACCTGACTCAATTTAATTCATTTATTTTTCTATATAAAAATTTATTATATATATAATTAACTAAATATTGAAACTATTTATTAAACCTTGAATTATTAAATTAGAATTCAATGCATATTATTTTAACGAGTTTAAGTTAATATTTAATAAATCAAATTCAAGCAACTGTTAAAAGTTTAAATCACTTATACCCATTGCAGCTAACTTTTTACTTTCAAAATTATGATTAATTTAGCCTGACAATAGGTTTAATGAATGTGATTAGGCGTAGGATTAGAGTTATCTAGGCAGGTTCGTGGAGGCCACGCAAAAGAGGAAAATGAGGTGTTGTGTACAAGTGGATGTGTAAAGTGGCGGGCCATGAAATATACGTAAGCTTTATTTTTTATATAATTAAGCAATGACTTTGTGCAAGACTTATCCACAAAATATACATGAGAAAATATTAGTTGGAAAATGAATATTATTTTGATGTCTAGAAGACTAGAACCAATGTATCCATCGTATCACACTCATAACCTGTCGTTTTCCTTTCAACTTGTATCTTCTCATCCTTTGCCGACGATTTTTCATATCAATTTATTTACTAATCAATTGACTTCTTCAAATTAGATTAATCTACATTTTAAATTTAATTAAATCAACTCCAATTTAGTGTAGTGCACGCTGAGCTTTACATTTCTTTTGGTAAACAATATTAAATTAGTTTTAAAAAGCCCATTTTATCAAAATATAATCATATGAATATTGTTTTTTTTAGTGTCAGGTCAACAATAAATTCAAGTTAGAATTTAATTTGACTACAACGTACTTTTCAATCAACCATCTTAAAATGTTTTTACTTTATTTTGATCAGAATGACAGATAAAAAAACATTTTAAATGTGTTTTTATTTGAATTTCAAATATCTAGTTCAATTTATTATTTGAAAAAATCAAATCTATCCCAACCATCCACTAAATACCAAAATAAATATCATGTTTTGTTGGTTGTAATAAAATCTCACTGTTATCATTGACACTTGCATAATTAATCATTAACCATTAACCATTATTTAATTACTAAATCTATACAAACAAAATAATTAATATGAATCAGCTTAAGCGTGGTTTAGTGGTTGGCACTGCCCACTCCCTGGCTTCAGACCAGGGTTGCAAAGATATATTTGGGTGGGATGGGTTTATAGGTATATAGGTCATAAAATGATGTAATATTCAAAAAAAAAAATTGATATGAAATATTTCATTAATTTAAACTACAATTATTTCTATTAATTAATAAGAGTATTGAATTAATTAAATCACATAATGGTACATGACCACTGACCACTAACAACCCAATCCCATTGTTGGGTTCAAATTGGGCAGAGCAGTGAGAGATCCAAATCGGTCCCCCTTAGAAAAATAAAATAAAATAAAATAAAAAGCATTAAACTTAATAAATAGACAATCGGACAAAACAGAGTAGCTGCTGATGGGGTAAGATTTATGACGTCATCAGCATAGCTCATCATGTTTTAAAGCACGTGATTAATTCATTTCGTCCCCAATTGCCAATTAAACACCATTTTAACGAAGAAAAAACACTCCCGGGTCCACGTCAGATTTGAATTAATAATTTTTTAAACAAATATTTTGCCCAAGTGCGTGAACCTTTTTTCTTATATAAACCCCCATTTCACATATTCCTCAGAAAATTGTTCAAACCCTTGTCTCTCTCAACATTTCCCAATTCCCGGTTCAGTCCGATATTTTCATCATGATGTACGAATCAAATTGTATCGGAACAGAGTCCGATTACGCCTTTCTGGAGTCGGTTCGGCGCCATTTGCTGGGCGAATCGGAGCCTAGAGCTTCTTCGTTTTGCCGGAGCACGAGCTTCGGGAGCCTGTACCCTTGCCTCTCCGAGAATTGGGGCGAATTGCCTCTCAAGGTCGACGATTCGGATGACATGATCGTCTACGGCCTTCTCCGGGACGCCGTCGCCGTCGGCTGGGTCCCGTCGCTCGCCTCTCAGTCCTCCTCCGACAATGATTTATCCTTCATCTTCCCGGCGGTGAAGTCGGAGCCGGAGATTTTGAAGGCGGTTCCGGCGAAGGGGAAGCACTACAGGGGGGTGAGGCAGAGGCCGTGGGGGAAGTTCGCGGCGGAGATCCGAGACCCGGCCAAGAACGGCGCCAGGGTGTGGCTCGGGACGTTCGAGACGGCCGAGGACGCCGCGCTGGCTTACGATCGAGCCGCCTACAGGATGCGCGGCTCCAGGGCTCTCCTCAACTTCCCGCTCCGAGTGAACTCCGGCGAGCCCGACCCGGTCAGGGTCACGTCCAAGCGGGCCTCGCCGGAGCCGTCTTCTTCGTCGGAAAATGGATCGCCGAAGAGGAGGAGAAAGGTCGGAGCGAAGGCCGGCTCGGTGGCGCCGAGCCGAGCCGGAGAGGGAGGAGGACAAATACAGATACAAGTTGGAGTTGGAGAGCAAGTGCAAGTGCAAGTGGTGGCATGTAAACACGAACAACAGCCAATGGTAATGACGTAGTAGCCAATTCCACTTGTTGCACAACAATTGACAACTGTGGTCCCATGATTTTGGAATCTATATATATATAGAGGGGCGAGTGACTAAAAAACAGAAAACCTAAGGGGTATTTTTGGGCTTGTAAATATACCGCTATTAGATTTGTTATTGATTGATCAACTTTTCTTCCTTTAAATAATATATTTTCCTGTCTTTCGGTTCAACATTTTGGTCCGACTTTCATGAGATTTTGTATTATACAAGTTATCTTTTCATAAATTTATCTGGAGATTCTGGTTTGTCGAATAGTTTAATATAAATAATTATCAATGACTTTTAGGATCATAGATTAAGAATTCAAGCAATTAACATTAAACTTTGGTTAAAGCAAACATCTTTATCAACTAATAAATAATTACCTCAGTAAAATTTGTTCCCACCAAATTCCAAGTTCCAACACCAAGACTAATCCGAGGTATTAAAAGGAAAGCATTTATCAATAAACTATTAATAAGTCAATAAGATTAGTTACTTCAAATAAATGGTTTTTTTTATATTTGATTTGAAATTATTGGCACGGTGAACTATATAATAATAATAATACTTCATTCTTCAACTACCCTATTTTAACATCAAACTTGCCAGTCATAAAACATAATTCAACAAGAGTGACTCCAAGAGTATTGAAAGTTCAATAAATTAAACAGCAGACATAATAGGTAATACCAAATTTAGTTTTCACCTCGACCTTTCTTTGAAATGGCGATGACATTGAAGTTCAAAGACCCGGGATTTTTCTGGATCATACCCTGTATGACTTTAGCTGCATCCTGATTACAAAGAAAATACTTCATCAGTTTCATGTGTTATAGTATGATATCTGATTGAATAGAATGAGCCAGAAGGAGCAATTACATATAAATATTTTGACACGGGTTCGACAATAAATAAATCCTGAGTAGTCTATAACTAAAGGGTGGGTTACTAATTCAATCCCATAAGACCCCAAGTTCAGATAAGGCTCCACATTTTACAGTCTCGGCTCACAAATGTAAATTCCACGAAACTATTTTTCGTAACTCTGGTAAAGTTAGTTGGTTAAACTAACTGCCTTTGGCAATCAAATGAACTCAAAAATTATAAGTAGTATTGTGGGCAGCAAAAATTCGTCAATATACCTTCAGCAAGCTGCTAGGAGAGGATGAACCATGCAAAATTGGTCCCGACTTTCTTCCATCAAGCTCATAAAGTTGCCCTACGCATGTAACACAATTTGTTTGAGGATTCTTTACACGACAAACGTAGAATGCACAACTAGATTTGACATCCTTAAATGTGTATCCAAAGAAGAAGTTATATTACCATCTACGCATGCAAAGCAGATAAAATGAGTGTCCACATTATCTGAAGCCTGTTATACGATTAAGAAATTGGTAAACAGCATAAGTACATAACATCAGTAGGTTATGAGGTTATTGAGAACAAATCTAGATTTCAGCGGCTCACTTGTTCTTAATTGCCGTTCCTAATTAACCCATAACCCAGGGCACGTCATAATTAAGTTTGCAAAGATCTTACATCTGTTTCGCCAGCAATAGCTGCTACAGAGTGAGCATCCTCCATCTCTATATCATTCGCGAGAAAAGCTGCACGCTATAGAGGTGTAATGAAACATACAAGAGTAAGAAGTGAGACATGATGAATATACATGTATGAAATTTAAAATTTTGAGTTGTCTAAAATAAATAAGCATGATTATTACCTGTGAAGGATCCATGTTTGCAGTGGATTTATAAAACCTATCCAAGAATGATTCTTCAACTGAAAATGAAAAGGAAACAGCAAACAATCTGCATTAGTCATCCTGCAACCAGATATGATACACCATATATCTGACTGCGAAAAACCCGTGTCAAGAAGAAACACATCATGTTTAGTCTATAGATAGGACTGGCAAGTTTTAGGATTGGGCAATATGCACCTAAACCTCAACCGTTAAGGGAACAGTAAAGTGCTTGCACAAGGTAGCAAAGGTAGAAACTCGTTGGTTTCAATGGGAACAAAAGTCAGTTCATTATTATAAACACTAATCAGATCTTACCAAGCTTTATCTCTGAAGTGATGTTTCCAATAGCATGAAGAAGCCCAACTGTTCCACAAGCGTTACCCACAGTTTGCTTCATGAAATAAACTTTCTTGCTACACTCCTACATCCAAAATAGTAGTAAGAGATAAATTTGATTGAACTAATATGAGATTAAAAGGGTAAGGTTGTACAACACTATTTATACTATAAGATCCAGCCGAATCAGTAACAGTGATATACAAAACCACTCAATATCAATGGCATACAAATTAAGCATGAAACTTGCATCAAAACCCCTGGATTACCCATCAAGCTGTAATCAAGTTGAAATATAAGGAATGCATGGTCAGCAACACAAATACCATTCTACTCACCCTCTTTTCACTGTCCTGTTTAATTCTCTCCGCCTCGCTCTGAAATTGATCAAAATCCCATCCAAATCAGCATAGATGATCAGATATATATGATACTAGCAAGAGAATGAAGGAAAAACTTCTCCATTAGCATACCTCTGCGGTTAGAGGGTAAAGACACAACACAGCTAACACAGGGTTTGGGACCATCTCCAAGAGTTCCTCATCTAAACCGTAAACATCATTGCACTCTGCTTCATCCTCTCGAAGACCAAGGCCCCAAAGAAACTGCACAAAGACATATTCAAATAAAAACAGTGAACTCAGCCCCTTTTGCACACAATCACATCAGCGTTTCACTTCATCTGTTACAGCATTTGCACAAATACAAAACCATCTCAAAACAATCAAAATCCTACTCAATCAAGCATCTCCAGACAAGAAAATCAAAGCTCAATCAAGCATCGGAGTGAAACTTCAGAACAGATGACACTAAATATGAATGAAATTAAACGCATTAGCTTAAATTTTCTAGGTTCCAGTAGAATAACCTCCAGTCCTCTTTCCGACACTTTCTCAGTAACCAAACGGAGCAGGAAACGAAACGCAAAGACGAAGAATAAGGGTAAATAAGAAAAATTACCTGATTCATAACATCTGGATTAGCTTCAAGAGGAAGCCATTTCTTCACAGCACCACTTCCACTAGCAGTAGCCATTAGCGAGCTGTAATTGTTCAGATCAGGAGCTAGGGTTTTGTTTCAGCGAAGAAGAGCTGCGAATTGTCTTCTCTGGGTTTATATAGGTTTTGGATGGCGATTCAGAGATAAATTCAGTCTCTCACGATTATGTTGGGGATTTTCAGTGCAACTCCAAGACTGAGCATAAGAGCTTCGTGGGCTTCATTGGGCCAGTACGTTCATTTAGGCCCATTAACAATTTCATTTTTTTTTAAAAACATCCAACTTTATTGCGCAAACAAGATTACCTAAATCCCGAGTGGAACATCGATAAGACTCGATGGGACAATACCCAACCTGAACCCCCGATACCGGAAAGCTAACATCGCATCCAAGCACAATTTAGTAGCAAATATAGTAGAAATAAAACCTTGAACCAATAAGATCACAGATCGGAGACAAGACGACTCGACCCATTTAGCATCATGCAAAGCCACGGCCTCCACCTCAACTGGATGGAAAAACCTCGTGATCTCGCTGCAAAACGCTTTAAACAGAGTTCCTCGATAATCTCGTAGACAAATCGACTCGAACTAGTTAGCATTATGCAGAGTCACTGCCTCCACCTCGAATGGCTGGAGAAACCCTGTGATCCCACTGCATAACGCATTAAACAAGCTTCATCGATCAACCATGCAATCAATATCCTTACTCCAACGATGGCGATCGACATCTCTAGAGGAATCACGAATCTTTAATAATCCAAGTACTTCAATCTCTTCGTGCTTACCAAGATCAGCCCATCGACTCTAGAGAACCCCAAATTTCTCACGATACCTAGCCATCAAGCAGAAATTGAACACCAGAAAAACAAACCAATTGAACTGGATGAAAAAACCAGCCAGACAATGATCAGATTTCGTTGTCCAAAATTGCTCCCCCGAGTCACCACGGTCGTCGACCACCGGCAGAACGCCTTCCGCAGGGTCGCCCAGGACGAACCCTACCTTCCCCTCCCTGATTCCGGTGAAAATCTGCCACAACTCGCAAAAATTGTCCATCCCAGCACTCAAAACCGGACAAAACTCACCGGGAACTGCCCGCATCTACCAACACTCCCGCACACCGGAAAACAACGCCACAGAGGCGGATGCTCTCAACTTGAGAGAAAAAAACACCTAATTACTTTTAACAATATCATATTCAGTTACAAACAATTGATTAAACCCCTATTTTATCATATAAATAATTCAATTAAATCTACAAAGAGCAAATTGGTCAATAAGCTAGATTATTTCAACTGAAACAATTGATTTTACGATACTGATTTTCATTTAGTTTTTTGGTATCATCACGATTTTTCAGTTTTTTTAAACATGTTTTATTTTTCCGCATTGTAACGAGATGTTAAATCGGTTGTAATGAAGGTGTCTGAGTGTTACGCTTTCCCAACTGTAATAAAGGTCTCTGGTTCCATACTATAGCTTACGGGTGAATCTTGTTAGGGGAGAGGTGTAATGAGGGTTTCAGATTTCATACTATATATAGCCTATGGGTGAATCCTGTTGGGGGAGAGGTGTATCGAGAGTTTCAGGTTCCATACTATACCATATAGGTGAATCATGTTGGGGGAGATGTATAACGAGGATCCCGTGTTCCATATTATATATAGTCTATGGGTGAACCATGCTGGAGGAGAGGTGTAAGAGAGTTATGGGTTCTATATTATAGTCTACGGGTGAACCTTGTTAAGGGAGAGATGTAATGAAGCACCGGGTCAAAAGACCAAAATAAAATCTCCATTGTAGAAGATACCATATTCCAAAAATAGTTTCTAAATTTGTATTTTTGAAATCATTTCTTAAATTTAAATATTGAATTCAACCCCAACTTTTAAATTAGAGTCATACAAGTCAAAATACAATAACTCATCGTTTAGGAGGAAATAAAATGCTCTTAAAGGGCACACTTGACTTTTGATTATTAGCTAGAGCTTAGTCTTATAAACTTGCGCCACATGATATTTTATACAAATAAGCGGCAAGTGTTCATATTTCTTTATTGTTATATGTAGTTCGTATATAAGTTAGAAATTAGGATGATTATTTGTTTTGGTCATTTTTACTTTTTTGGACTCTAACTCAGAGGAAAATATGGAGTTTATTTTCATATTATTTTTTCTATTATACTTATTCCAGTTAATGTATGATAAAAAAGTGTGGATAAATATATCAAGAACATGTCCACTAATTTATATTTGTAGGATTTTAATATCCACCCGCATATGAAATTGGAAAGTTAAAATTTATTGTATCTTTTAATTCTAATGTTGGACATAAAAAATAGTGACCAAATTGAGAAACTAAAAGAGTGCAGCAACATTTTATGCGACTCATTTACCACTAAACATTGGCTTCCTTTCATCAGCAAATGCCTCTAAGCCTTGTAAGCGATCCTCTGTGTTGACAACTCTTTTATAGCACTTTTCTTCTAAACCTAAAGCCGACTCCATCTTCATCTCCATCCCCTTGTCAATAGCTATTTTTGTCATCTTTATCGCTATTGGTCCCTGACAATCACAACACTTGGTTACATCAGCCATAATTGTGAGTGTGAAAATTTTAATATCCAATTTTCAGATATTTTCTTTTTAGAAAAAAATGTCAAATTTAGCACATTTTCATTTAAATGTACTCAATTTTTATACAAGAAAGTTGACATCTCACTGACTTCACTTTCGTTCTCCATTGACTGAAAATTTTGTATAAATGACCAAAATACCCCTTAAGCAATAAATGAATGATGATTTTTTTAATAAAAATTGGTCATTTCACGAAAAAAATTCAAAAACTAACGGGAAGTTATTAACCGGGATTTTATACGCGAGAATGAAAGTGAAGTTGGGGGTTGTCAAAAACATTTTAAAATTTACGTGTGTTTAATTTAGAAGTGAAAGTTAGATATAGTTAACTGAGATTTTTCCGTTCTTTTATCGGATTCGATATTTTCCTTTTATCTCTAGCATTCATATTTGCGGTAAATCATAAATTGTGATTGGAAATTTATATACCTTTTGATTTATTTCCCGGGCAAGTTCAAGAGCCTTAAGATGAGCTTCACCTGTTGGAACGCAATGGTTAACAAGTCCCGCGGCGTGAAAAAATCATGTCCACAAAATGATTTGTAAAGCATATTGTTACGCCCCGAATACTCTTCCAGTCCGTGACAATACGTACCCATGGACAGTGCCTCCTTGCCATTGATCCTCCGACCAGTGAATATAAGCTCTTTGGCTACTGATGTTCCGACCAGTCTTGATAGCCGTTGTGTCCCACATACACTATAAAAATCCACAATCCAATTAAAATATACTAGCTTAATACTTTAACCCATATTAACATGGAAATCAAAAAATATATTAGTGCATTGCACAATCGATATGACATTACATAGTTGAAAAGACAAAAATACTATTTAAATTAAAATATAAATTTATTTCTTTTAATAGAAAATTTCAGTTGAATTTAAAACCCATATTTATATTTTATTTCAAGTTTAATTATTGGGAGTCACCTCTCATGTAACATGCATATTAACATTTTGGCCTTTTGGGTATTTTTATTGTTTTGACGGATTTTTACAAACAATGCAAAATGTTATATAATTAGCGGTAAATTTTACGATTAACGAAATATGTGTAAGCTATTTGCAAAAGTGAGATATATATATATAACCGCATTTTGTAATTATTTCAAATAAAAAAGTAGTTACGCGGGAATTATAACAAGTCCAGTCTCTGGCAAGCCCAACATTGCATCTTCCCCTGAGTCGCACAAAGCAATCAAATTATACTAAGTGTGCCACATAGAACAATTTATTTAAAAATAAAAAAATGAAACATAAATATTAAATAAAATAAATTACCACAAATCCGAAGATCGCATGATAGAGCCAATTGAAGACCATCACCGAGGGCTGGTCCTTCGATGACAGCAATCGTAGGAACGTCAAGCCCCTAAATAAAATGAACTCTGAGTGATTTATGTGAAAAAGATGATAAATCGTTCTAGCAAGTGACAAAACCGAACCTCTAAAAGAGAGAATGTAGAGCGCACTGAGCTCACAAAGTCTTTGTGCTCACATATACTTGTCATCTTGTGCTCCTGCTCGCCAAGTAACCGTGCATCTCGTAAAATTAAAAGTTCATATACAACGAGCGTGAGAGAAAGAAGTTGCACACATGACAAATATAAGGAACAAAATAAATCAACAAGAATTTTTCTAAAACAATGTAACATCTACAAATGAAACGAACAAACCAAGTTAATTGTTTTACTTCAACTATGACCCACATGTAAAAGAGAATTATTAAACTCCATAAGGAGTGTTGAAGCGTACAAGCAATAAAGAGAAGTCGATTTATATAACACATTTTATGCAACTTCAATACATTTAACTATATATGAAAATGTTGGCATGGTTTGGTTGGTTCTACAATGTCTAATAAGAAACAAACAGGTTCTTTCACCCTCTCAAAATAAACTATTATTTTTTTATCACAAAACTTATTATACGTGAATTACTAAATATATCTTATGTATTAGGGTCAGTTCGCCCATAAAGTAAATAAAACATTTGTTTTAGGCCTGCCAGAAATATAAAATTCTGATATAGTTGAAAAATGTTTTAAATATAATTAAAAATGCTCCAAAATTTGGGCAATAATTTAAAATAATTAAATGCTCGAATCAATATCTAGTTTGAACTGAAAAGTCTTACTAACAACTTTTATTGTAGGCCTCAAAAAATTGTTGTGCCAGTCCTGTTACGTATAAAACACTTGAAATTTTGAAACACTAACTCCAAATGTCATTGTTTTATATAAAAACTCAAGTACCAAACACATTACTACAACACATAAAAGATAATAGGTTGGGGTACTCAATGCATTGTCATACCTTTTAAAATACTTGAACTAAAATTTTAAAAGCTCGCTTATAGATTAAACCAAAATTCAACCTCTCAACACAATTCTCAATATCTATATTAGTTTGGTAGTTAGGACAAAGACAACATCCACAAATAGCATGAAAGTGTTTGTTATGATTGAATTTTAAGAAAAAACTTGTACAATTACACTCAGACATAAGTGATTTTGAAATAACTACACCTAAATGTATATATTTTCACTTAAGGAATATTTTTGAATTATAAATTTCTCGCCGTCAATACTTCAATTGATTTTTATCAAATTTTAATGTTAAAAAACCAAAATATCATGTATTTTAAATTTTTAAATAGTCCAATTTTGTAATTTTCAAATTGGCAATTTTGCTCCCCCATCTCTTAAATTTCTCACCGTCAGTGCTTCAGCTGACCTTTGTGCAATTTTGCTCCCCCAATATCTTGCTTACCACAAGAGATACGAAAATGACAGTGGAAAACTCAGTGATGACAAAGACGGTAGTATTGGCTCCAACAATGGCGACGGACGAGGTGGTTCTGAGGAAGAAGAACTAGGGGCTAGATATAGAGCTTCAGAGAGGGAGGAAAAGATGCAACAAGAGCTCCAGAGAGTCTTCGAGAGGCTCAAAGTATCAAAGGAAGTGGAGTAACGACTCAAAAAAATTGTAAGTGTAGTTATGCGAAAATCACTTAATTTAAAGTGTAACCATATAAGGTTTTCCTACATTTTATACTTAGGTCTCTTTCATTTAACAAAAATATTAATTTTGTTCAGGTTTGGTTTATTTCATCTTTTTTCCTCATAAAGTGGGCTGTATTAATTTGAACTATTATAATGCGCGTATATCCAGTTCAATTTTTCTCCCCATAGAGATCCCACAATTTTATCTTCACATCAACACTTTAAAAATAATCACAAAGAGAATACTATAGTTTTGTAAGAGGTTATTGTGTACTTTGTTAATGGTAAAAAAATACAAAAAAATTTGTTTTTTCAACAAACTATATATATATTTATTTAATAACGAAAACACGATTTTTATAACAGATTATAAAATAATATTTTTAAATATAAAATAATTTAATCACAAAAATTGAAGATAAAAGTAGAAAAACTTTTTGAAAAATATATGTTATTTTTCTTTTGTAGAAAACTCAAATTTATAAACATTTTCTTCATTTTATAAAATAAAAAAAAATACATGTGACACTCTCTTGCAAAAAGTTTGATACTATATAATAACTTTTTGTCATTTTTTCGGATTTGAACCACTGTATATACATATATTCAAATTTTTTGTCTGTATAATTTTACCTTCAGATCAGCACCTGCACAAAAGATTTTTGGAACAAAACTCCTGATCATCACAACTTTAGCTGCAAGGTCTCCATTGATAGCTTCTAATGCCTCCTTCAACCCTCTCAACATCTCCTTCCCAAACGCATTCCTAGCTTTAGGCCTATTTAGAGTCACCTCAACAATTCCTACCAACACAAACCTTATTGGGTCATTTTCAATTTTATTTGGCCAAAACTTCCAATGGATCAAATATTAAATTATGTGATTCAAATCAAAGATTACAGTTCACTTCATAATTTGAGAAACAAAATTTTGAAATAATGAGTTTGAGTTTTCAATTTGAACATTCAACTACTCAACCCATAGGCAAGCTAATCATTTTAGTGTTTAACTCGAACTCGAGGAGGCTAATATATAGTTAAATTCGAGTTCGAAGAACATAGTCAAGATCGAATTCATCTCGACTAGATTCGTTTAGTTTTTACCAGACAAATTTATTACAATTTGTACTTCAATTTATTAATAATAAACGACACCTCAACGTTTCAGCATCACAATTCTAGTGACAAGATCGTGGGTTTGAACTCGTTAGGGTAGATGTGGAGGGTTTTACGAGTAGAATAGTGTGATAGTTTTTCAAAAATAAACGAGCTTGATCATGAACCTATTGGATAATTTATTATACGAGCCTAGCATTGAGCTCGACTATTTAGCGAATCTGCTCATTTAACACACTACCTATATTGATTATGAATTTCCAAAGAAGATTCACTAGAGAGTATTTTAAGCAAAAAAAAGAAGGGAAAATGTCACTTACCTCCCCAGTATTATGCACGATTTTCATTTAACTCTCCCGAAAACAGAATATGTTCGGTGGAGTCTCCGAACTATACTAACGTTTCACTTAGTCTCAACGACATTAGTTTTTGGTCAAAATGACAAAAATGCCCAAGATTTAAAAATTTGAAAACATTTTTTTATAAAATAAATAATAAAAACTGATTCTAATATTATTTAAAAAAAGATTAAAAGTGAAAAACCGTTTTTAAACATCTTTTTATGTTTTATAATTTTTTTATTTTTTTAAAAAATGATACTTTTAACAAAAAAAAAACAAAATCAGAACAGGAGCTTTGAAAATGGAGTTGGTGCAAGAAAGTTACCAGAATCAGGTCCAGAGAGCCTATTGAGCCCCACGGTTTCGGTATTGGTCGAGTCCAGAATCAGACTTCTAAACTGAACCAAACAATATTGGAGGAGTTTGGATTTGTTCACGCAGTGACGCGTCGCAGCTGTGGCCATTGCAGCCATCTTTTTGTTTGATAAAAAACAATTAACATCGACCAAACCTAAAAGACTTGTATATATATATTTATAGATCCTCACTTAATTATAGCTTTTCGTAGAACATGAAATTTGACTGCACATAACATTTTCTTTGTCAGAAATATCACACTATCCAACAAATCTGACGGCTATTAATTTTACCAAAATAATTTGAAAAATAAAACTGCTTGCTAAAATGTGTTGTCTTTTTGACATTTATCGAAAATAGGCCCAATCCCAGTCTCCCAGACAAAATGGCGGTTTCTTGTATTTTTTTATATAAAAGGAATTTAATAAAAACGTTTTTTTTATTATATTAAATCATGTTTATATATATTTTAATTCTAACAGTAATTTTACGTTAAAAATAGCAATGATAACAAGGCGTCAAGGCCGCTTCATGAAGAATTTAGGGATCACATGTATTATTCCGTCGGTTTAGGGTCACTGACTTTTCTTTGCGTTTGAGAAATTTTGCCTCTTAACACGATAATAGCCTTGTTCTTTACTGCTTCAGATCGGAGACACCAAAACCTTGTCCAGTTTGAGATAATTTGTCATCATTATTTAAAAGTTGGTTTATATTAAAATTTATTTTCTTAGAAGGAATTTGTTTGTTTTATAATATTAAAAAAGTTTTAAATAGTGAGAGAGTAGATTTTGTCATAAATATTAGGAATAATTACACATAAATGCACTTAATATGATAATTATATATTTTTTAAAAAGACAAAACTACCCCTTAATAATCTTGTTCCTTGAAGTGTTTCACATCCAATTCACATAAAAACAATTGGAAAAATTTCACATAATCCCTCTTAATTATGACCGAGTTTCACCTAACCCCTTAACTTCAAAATCAATTTGTGCAATCCCTTAAGTTTGAAAAAGTTTCACTTTACCCTTTTTCGTTAACTTTTTTGAAGATTATATTAACTTTTTTGCGAAATAACGAAAATACCCTTGTATTAAAAAATAAAATAAATAAATGAAAATGATTTTGAACATTTTTTCTATAATGTTTTCATTGTAGAAAATAAAGAATAAAATTTTGTTAGTAATAAAAAAAATAAATTTTCTTATAAAAAATAAAAATGAGTTTTAAACATCGTTTTTTTATTTTTATAATTTTTTATAAAAATTTATTTAAAAAAATGATACTATAATATTGTTTTTATTCTTTTTTTGTAAAAAAATAATAAAACAAAAATTTTAAATTATTTTAATTTTCCTAATGCAATGGTATTTTCGTCTTTTCGCAAAAAAAAAAATTAACATGATTTTCAGAAAAGTTAACTCAAAAGGGTAAATTGAAATTTTTTCAAATTTAAAAGACCTTACAAGTTGATTTTGAAGTTAATGAGAATTACGTGAAACTTGGTCATAGTTAAAAGTGGTTACCGAAAATTTTCCCAAAACAATTTAATCAATGAGAAATCATACTCATGGTATAATCAACACACAAATATTAATCAATCAAATTATAAACACCCAAATTCAACCTCCAGCCACTTGTTAGCGCCACAGACTCATTATAAACATCCAAATTGATTTGCTTGAAAAATTGGGTTGTTCATAATTTATGTTTTGATTTGCTAAAGAAATAAGTTAATGTTTTGATTTGTTAGATCTCAAATCTCATGAACAACCATCAATAGCTTGCAACGGAAAAGAAAATATGCAAATTAAGTTGAATTTTTTTAATATTATTTAAATTTTTAATTGAAAAGGTATTTCATCATTTTTGAACAAATATACATTTTGCAGAACAAAAATTGAAAAATCCTCAACCATTATTTCCAATAACAAAAGTTGAAAGTCACTTTTTATAAAATTTGAATTGTTCACACAAACTTTTTGCAATTTATTGCAATGGCATCAACTTTTTAATCCCGAAATTGACCGACTTTAAAAACCTTCCAATACAAAATTTACAATCATAGCACCCTTTCTTGTTAGATTCAAGAGTCCAAATAAAACGAACAAGTGAAATACAATACAAAGAAATGTTGCTTCAATTAATGTTTCATTGGTTCATATGCGATGAAGCCATTGCTCAAGTCTAAGCTGCTTCATAGGAGGTCCAAGATTTGGCTTACTCTTTTGAGGACACCTCCATTTTCCAGAAACTGTACCAATACTATGTTGCATGTTACTTTTATCTCCCAACACCTTTCTCTCCACAACACCTTCACTATGGTCTCCAATAGATAGGGACTGTCTCTTCAGACAAGGCTTCAAGGAAACTTCATGGCTCATCTTCAAGGAGTAGTCAACATTTTCTTTTGTGCATCTTTTCTTTCTTATAGAAACAAACCCATTTTCTTTATGAGTTCCTGCTAGAAATGGCTTTGGGGTTGAAGCTATATAACCTTGGATGGAGTCTATGTGACTTTCAGGTTCTATGAGATTGAAATCTTGTGATTGGTGCATGGCCAATGAGCTCTTTCTTTTGGTGTTCTTCATCTGGGTATGCCCTTTTGATGATGATGCATTGTTCTTGCCTGAGCTTCTATCGTCTGCTTGGGAGAACCGATCTAGCTTCTGAAGAAAATTCTCTTCTTTTACGCTTGATTCTTCTATACCTTTGGCTGGACTAGCACAACGGGTTTGCAATGTTGTACCTCCCTTACATGACATTTCAATATGAAGAGACATATTTTTACTCTCTCCGACCTTATCATCATCCTGCAAGATAATCAAAATCAGGTGCATCTAAAATATGAGTCGAAGCTTTCGTGTTTGAATCTTAATGTAATAACAAATAAGTTACAATTGTTCCAACTTTTGTTGAGTTTGCAATAGATGATATCAACTTAAAAGAAGGCTAAATGCCCTAGTCATGATATTTACTAGTTTTTGCTAGTGAACCTCCCATCGCATTATCAATAGTTATAAAGGAGTGATTCTGATGACAGCATGTGGAAAATTGCATCAGTTTTTGCATGTATTAGCATGTAGTGTGTATATCAATCAGACTATTACTTTCTCCAACCATGGGGAATGAAAAATTGCGATTGGATTTGGTGGCAATTCGTGAGTATCAATGGCATTGTCTTGCAAACGTAGAATACAAGTAAGAAAAGTGGAAAGAGGAATTGGTTACCTTACTTAGAGACTGATTTTCCAGCTTATTGTTTTCAAAAGCGCCGATGCATTTAGTCAACTCATTTGAGTTTACCTTCTTACCGACAATAATTTCATTTAAGTCTGTTTCATCTGCTCTAAGTTTCATTGAACTGTCTTCTTCTCTGATGTTCTTTTCAACGATAATTTTATCCTTCACACACTCTCTTTGGCTACAATGGGAATCTTGAAAGTCGGTATCCAACAAAGGAGACTCATACACATAGCTGGAGAACCAATTTCCAACATCAGGAGGCTCTGGCAATTCACGCACAAGAGCCAAAACATGTAATTCTGAGATTCCGAAAACAAAAACTATTAGGCTATTAAATATAAGGAAATGATGCTAACCAGAAGGTAGTGAAAATGAAACTGAAGAATCCACCATCTACAAAAAAAATCAGTCAGAAACAACATCACTACTACTTATTAGCACTCTACTAAACTTGCACTGCTCTAAATTTGCTTCAGTATTACTCTATATTTTCTAGCCACGGAAACTAAAAGTGAATTGTTATCGGTGGGCATTAGGAAAGTCGACAGCTGCTGCAGTTGAACACCATATACTTCAATACTCTAACAATCATAGCATACTTTTAGTAAAATGTAAAAGAGAGATCATGAGTCGCCACCTTACTTGAAGTCTGGTTTTCCAACTTGTTATTGTGAATAGGGTCATTGCATTTGACAAATTGTGTCGAGTTTATCTTCTCAACATCAGCATGTTCATCTCTCCTTTTATTTCTTAGAAGTTTTCCCAAATCTTCTTCTGTTTCTACGTCACTCTCTTCAACAAATCCATCTTCTTCACATTCCCTTTCCTTGAAATGGGAGTCTTGAAAACCAGTATCCAACATGGGAGATTCATAAACATAACTTGAGAACCATTCTCTAACGTCGGGTGGTTCTGAAAGAACACAAACAGAGTTTGCCAAATGTACACTTGAATCAGATAGTCACCATCACTATGAACTAAACAAAGAACATTAGAGGCCTACTATTCAACTTCCCATTCTTTTTGCCTAAATTTTTTGCATGCTACAATCACCAAGATAAGGTCAACCAATATTAGGCATCGACACTTACCAGATGGAAGAGACAGTGAGTGAGAAGAACCCGAAACCTACAATAACAAAATGAGTAAAAAGGCATCATATTTTCTGAATTTGGAACAAAAGCAATATGGGATTTGAAAACACAAGTCGTGTCAGAGCCAAATATACCACAATCTTGAAACCCAATTCAAAACCCTCAACAATTATGACAAATAAGCTGTTATTATACAAACACAAGAACCACAAAAGTAGAGGTCAAGTACCTGATTAGTGCACTCCCCATTACAATTTGTTTCAGAAATTCCCAAATTCTCTCTATCCTTTTCACATTCTCTTTCTTGAGAAACAGAATCTGCAAAATTATCACTTGCACCCAGCACAGGAGATTCATATGCATAGCTCGGAAACCAGTTTCTGACATCGGGCGGCTCTAAAAGAAAACAAAATTTGTTAAAAATGCTCTAATCCGCCGTTTGGTTGCTGAGAAGTTTTAATTTTTTCAGCAGCCAAACAGCTATACATATGAATATTCATCGAAACCTAAAAAATCAAATTTCAGTTTAAGTAATACGAACCTGAAGGGAGTGAAAGCGAGCAACAAGACCCCACAATCTGCAACAAGATAAAACAACATAGAAATAACCTACTCTCAGCTCTTAAAGTCTCAACCCTAATTTTTTTTTGCAGAAATGTAAAATTCGCATAATCAATTTCGTTTTCTCGGGAACCAAACAGAAACCTGAAGAAAATTACGGCGTACCTGAGAATGGGCATTAGATATTTTGACGCTTGATTTTGGATGTTCCATCTTTACGAAACGAGCAACAGTGTAGCTGATGAATTTTCCATTCTGTCTGGGAATCGATAAACGGAAAAACTCAGATTTTTCTTTCCCACTAAATTTTCAAATTTCCCAGAATTTATTTGGCGCTGTGTTTTGGTGAAAATTTGAGGATAAGCTGAAAAAAGAAGCGCGAAATGTTCTTACCTCGTACCAATGGGCCAATAGTTAATGGGCCAAAGCCCATTGAATGTATGGGTAATAGCATCATACTTGATCACAAAAAATCAAGGTTGTAGATATCGTACGGTGCTATGAGGGCGGACAGGAGTTTTCGAGGCCATGGTCGGCCATGATGAGGCTATAGCGGATTTCCATTTTTGTATGTTTAATATAAATTAATTTTATAAAATACATATTATGCTACAAAATATAATATTTTCAACTTTTTATATAAAAAAAATTAATTAGTTTGGCTAAATTCAACCCAAATTGGTCAAAAATTAGCCCAAATCAGTACAAAAATCGGCTCAAAACGCCACGACGTGGCGCCCGTGTGATTTTCGGCGTCATGGTGACCACCATTTACAACACTGATAAAAACATGTAGATGCTCAGTTAATTGAAAACCAAGAGTTCGTGTACAAAAACTTGTGAACTGGGGATAATCGTTCGATTGGCATATGGACAGTCGAGATTTGATTCGTGAGTTTTAGTGACAGTGTGATATAAATATATCAATATTCATAGTTTATTTTGACATTATACAAAATTTCAATAGCAAATTTCATTTTTACGAATACGTAATTTCATTTTATAAACTTTCACATGTTCTTTAAACTCATTTTATAAACTCACACAATTATATTTTAACGAATACGTGAATTTACTATATCATAGATCATTAATGTTGTTTTCATTTATTAACGATGATGGTTTCACTATTACGAACTTAGTTTTCATTTATACATGGGGAAAAGTTCATTTAACTGCTCTTAAGTTTAGCTGATTATCACTTAGCTCCTCTTATGTTTAAACTCAATTTATGAAAGTTTTAAAAAAGCTCACTTCACCCATCTCCATTAGGTTTTTATACAAAATTTTGTCAACTTTTTTTGTGAAATGACGAAAATGACTTCGTATTAAAAAAAATAAATAAGAATTATATTGAACTTATTTTTTTCTATTTATATTTATAAAAAAAAATGTTAGTATTTAAAAAAATTATTTTTTCAGAAAAATAAAAAAAGATGTTTAAAAATCGTTTTTTTTAAATATATATATATA